>LPNX011042779.1:325256-361198 GCA_001517045.1 Pseudotsuga menziesii | reverse complement strand
GTTCAATTCTGCGGAACACTGAGGCGATACCAGTGTAGCATTTTGTTCAAATTTTGTAAAGCACTGAGGACAGTGCTATTGAAGGGGGAGGGGAATGCAACACCCTAGTTTTGACCCCGTTGCATTAAATGTATATGATGTATATATTGTGAATAATCATGGTGTGGAGCTAAAGTCCAAGGCCCCACCATCGATTGGTTATGCTATGTTTCGGAATGGAATTGTCTCCGATGGTATATCGGGGCATGCGGCATACATATTAAGTTTTGTCATCATGTACGCATACATGTTTAATTAAATGAACCCAACCAGCTATGCTCGCTGCAACCATAATGAAAAGGGCATGATTCTCACAAGGATAAGGGGGGGAAATTGTCAAACCTTGGGCTATGGGGGAAAATCCATGTGTCACCACCCTGTTTGATTTCTCATCTTCCCTTGTCTTATCCAACTACCATTTTTAATGATCTACTGAGTAGTTGAGGCAGTTATTGCTGGGGAGTGGAGTGTGGCAGGATTGTCAGTCCTTGCCCACACGCACACTCCACCAGTGAATCAAACCTCACATTGGGTAGAGGAAGCAGACTCTCCATCATCCCATTCTCTCCGTGACGGGTGGGGAACACTCACACACTTCCTACTCGCCATTCTAGATGGTCTCTCATTCTCACGTGAGGAAGAATGTCCTGTGTCTCATGCAGAAGAATTATTTCTCTGTTTGGTCTCACATAGACAGAAGAGGGATCCATTTTGACTGTCATTGACATTTTCCACAGAGATAAATATGGCGTGTTTCCATCCGTATTTGGGGATTTGGTGTAAATTTCTCTCATGCGTCGGTTGGGAGGCTGATTTCCTTCCCCATTTGTGGTCTGTGTAAATTCTTCCCGATGGCTTCATTGTTGAGCACGGACTGTTGTTTCCCCACATCACTGGTTGTGTCTGTTCTACATTTTGGGACTGATGTAGACTGTTTTGGAGTTGTTTTGGCCACGATAGGGCCAAGAATGACTTAGGAGTTGTTATTCCGTATCGAAGCTGTGAATCGCTGGGGTGACTATGTGTATGCAGTGGTTGGTCTTCGAACTTTGTTGGAAGCAGGGATGAGGGCTTGGTTTGCTTGATAAAACTGGTGTGTTTGGAGACCACACAGACAGAGCTAGAGGGATGGATTTCTTCTCCACAACCCTTGAATAGCACTGGAAGGGAAGTCAGGGCCCGATGGACTGTGTAGCAGAGAAGGGACTGATTCCTTGTGTTGGGTGTGTGTGGGTGTCTTAGAAGTCAGGCTAGTTCTAGTGTAGGTGTTCCTACCTTTGTAATGGGCTCACCAGCTTAGCATTTATCCTTTCCCAGCTCCTTGATGGCCTGATAAACCTGACCATGTTGGCTTGGCTATCTTGTTGATGGCCTGATAAACCCAGCTGTGTTGGCTTGGCTATGTTTTGTGTATCCTTGGCTATGTGTAATCCTACTTGTTCCTTATTCCTTGGGGAATCATGCCCATCTTGGGGGTGGCAGCATTGCTGAGAGATTTAGGAGCATGCTAGCCTATGGTTGGGTGGAACGTTGCAGTGACATAGCTGGTTGCGGAACGAGTTCTTCATAAGATAAGTAATCTTGTCTATTTCACTTCTGCAATCGTATTTACTGTTAATAACTCATGATGAACATGTTGAATGCTTGTTTGATTGCATGTTTGCTTCCACTGTGTATGATAAATTATTCATCTTAGCATGTTTATATTCTAACATTTCAATTAATATGAATGCACATGTTCATGGGGCTGGTTGCTTGGATGGTTAATGCCATGGTAGCATCCTCTTCACCGGTCGGAGGGTCAGGGACGTTACAACAAGCCCTTTCATTGTTTATCTCCTACCCAGCAAGTGGATAGGTTCCCACTGCCCCTAAACGTAAAATATCCCATACCTAATAACATAGCGAAACTTTCTGAAATGCAAAATGCAATTATTATTAAAAAATAAATGATTTTCAGTACCCCAAGTGGACCATTGACATTCCCTAAATAAACAACCCTTGAATCCATGTTTGTTGGGATATTTGAGCATTAAAGGTCATTTACAGTGGTTATAAATCATTGCCAATAAGCATGTCAGTCAGTGAGTTCCCATGAGGTTCCATTGCTAGCCAGTGAGGGAAGGATGTTTCATCGGAAGAGTTGTGTCCGAACAATTTGAAAAAACTCCCCCGACCGTTCAATTTTTGATGGTGAATGCAAAATAATGGAAAACCTGTATTTGTAGAGGAAAATATATATGCAACTCCAAAAACGTTATTGCATAATATTTCATTCATCTTTTGTATTAGGGTTTGCAATTATTATTAAATAACAAATGATTTTCAGTACCCCAAATGGCCCAACAATGGTGATTCTAGCATTCAATATGTAGGGTATTCCCTTAACAGGATTGGAATCTAGATTTAGTTCGATTTTCATTTATCCTAACTCTCCTTTTATTCATTACATCTCAATTAAAATATTAGGAAAGAGGTCAATTATTCTCCGGGGCAACCTCTTATAATGCTTATGCATCCCAATAATTCTTGAATGAGGTATTCCTACATAACACATTTACTGTAAGTATTAGTAGTAAGCTATCTATCTCTGCCTAAATTCCTAAATCAATTATTTTCAATTACCCACCACCCATTAGGTAGTAGGACCAGCACAATAAGCTAGTGTTGCAGGAGCTGAGCCATAAGCATATCCAGTAACATAGCTAGAAGTTTCTTTGGTTAATTAAGTTGTAGATTCCCCATTCAAGATCTAGTAGCAATTGTTTAACTGATTGAACCAGATAATCCAGTTACATTGTCAAAGGCTACTAGCACTGAAAGGGGGGAGGATAAAATACACATTGGGCAAGCAGAAGGAGACACATCAATAGGCAGGAGGAAACACACAGTGGCAGGGCAAAGACAGATGGATTTGTGGCTGCATCAGAGCCACCTTTACTACGATAATTAGATCCTTCAAATAACCTTGAGCTACTATATACATGCATAGATAAGGAAAGAAAGGAGACTTACTTACCTACAATAAACACTGTTGCCCGGGACTTGGGATTTAAGCTGTTCACTTGTCCCATGTATTAAAGTTGTTTATTGTGTATGGTAATCATATAATGAATGGGCATAAATAGCGATATCGTTATGTGAGCTGGCTAAGGGTAAGCAATTGATGGGAGCAATAATCGTAGAAATATGGGTCTGGATGTTAAGTTGGGAGTAGCGTATTGAACTAAATGCATAGTGAAAGCGTCCTAGGTCTATTAACTGAGGTGATTTTGTTGGACTTTACTAATTTCCTGGGCGGTTTCCTTAGGCAGACTAGAATGCCTTTGTGTGGGTGAACTTGCTCATTGGACTTAGACATGGGTTTGGTGGACATGTACTATGTGGATTCCTTACACGTACTGGGTTTACTGGGTGTACTTGGTTGGTGGACTGAGTGTGTACCTTCCTTACTCCGGGAAAGTAGATAAAAGAAAGCCATCCACTTCCACTTCAATCTCCTTGCCAATTGCATAGTCAACTGATTAGTACAACCCATCTAGCGCCATGGTCTACTAGCCTTCCTGGTAATTCCTAGCCATAGTTAAAGTCTGGCCTCTCTCCAAACGATATATCCACCAAAGTTTATAGCATTAACAAGTTGGCCCAACTTCGTCAGGTGATTTCGTACCAGCCCACCTCTTATACAAGCCCGAGTTCAACCAGATAAAGAAGGCGTTCAACAAAAAAGCAATTGATTAAATTCTACTTCTCATAGAGGAACATAGTTAATATATAAAGTGCTTTCTGTACCCCAATGAGCCACCTTAACCTCCCCCCCCCCACCAAAAAAAAAATCAATTTAGCAAGCAAGCAAGACAAGCTCGCCAGTAGCATCCCGCTCGCAATCAATATAGCAAGAAAGCAAGAAGCACGTAAGTGATATTATCCCACCATTTATTTCATCTCCCAGCCCAAGTTTATTCTCCCATCCTAGCTAAGTTACGAAGCAAGCCAGGAAGCAAAGGACAAGTGCTTTCATTCACGAACTTACACTTTAGGACATGGCATTGAGTGCTTCCCAACAACCACTTACTTAAAGTCAGGAATCCAAATCAGAGGTACCACAAAATAATAGGATATAGTTACCCCCCCTAGTCACATTCTATGGAAGAACTTCATAGTCACTAGACTTTAAATTATTAGGGGCGGGCCAGCGGGATTCAAGAACCTATACCTAGACTTTATATCTTCAACCTAGGAGGATGGGATGGATGGAGTGGTGCTATTATCTTCACCTAGGAACACCTATGTATGGTGGGGGAGCTATTAACAACCCACTATACTAGTAACCTTTATATAGGAATCCTATGAGCATGGAGGAAGCGAACAAGTTGTTAAAATCTATGGGGAATGACCTGAACAAGGTAAAACAAGGACTGGTTGCTCACTCCTTTGTAGGAAAGGAAAAAAATAAAACTCTTAGGAACCAGCCTCAGTTCATAAGACCTCCTCATAAGGCATTACTTGTCCTAAGTAAAGTATTCTTCGATGAAATAAAGTCAATTCCTCTCCTTCTTAGTCGAGCCTCCGTGCACAAACTCAGTCAAAAGTGACTAGTTTTGAGGGGTAGAATTTATGGTGAAAGGGGATAAGGTACCTCTGCTGCTAGCTCTGTTGCCTACAAACTATGTCTAAGACACCAATCCCATATTGGTATTGTATAATCTACTACATAGCCACAGGCTTCCCCAACATAGCCTCCTTAACAATAATAACCACCCATATAGATATTACAGCGTAAACACCAAACCTAATAGCGTTAGACATGACCAATACCCATTGTTTCTCCTCCCATTGCTACTACACCACCTATAGACACTTTCACTCCTCCATAGTAGGATCAAACTAGATGTGCTTAGAACCATCCTAGACCCGAGCCTAACAAATTATATGAATACCACTAGGTTTATGACCACAACATAGAGTAGTGTATCGTTTATCGTAGGGATTAGTGTGAGCAACAAAAATGATAAGAAAATAACAAGGGGCATCTCCATCCCAAGAATGCTAGCGTAAGCATATATAAAATACATTTACTCAGCATAGCTAGTCATTGATTGCTAGTTTATTAGGCATGTTGTTATCCGGCTAGTCCCCTTCCTTTTTAACCTCCTTATTTACATCTATGGAACCTGCTACATCTAGTCTAAGCACTCCTATCCAAAAGGAACATTTAATAATAGGGTTCATTGAGGAGGTAACCTTGGCTGACGTATGTATCACTATTCATCCCTCTCGGCTAGCTATGCTCTCCCTCTCGACTGAATGATTACTCGGTCATGGTTTATTTATTTAAGTTAATTACAGGTTTGTTATGAAATACCTAATAAATTCCTAGTAGGGCCCAAGATCTCTCATTGTCTGTTAGTAACATGTCTTAATCGATATGCTCGTATGGAAACAACATGTCTCAAAGTATTTTATGTTGGGAACATTTGTTAAGTCTAACGTTTAGCCATAGTATGTTGCATATGATTCTCAAATTGTAAATTCATGTATATAACATTATGTGTAATGAGCCCTTAATTAGTTACACACAGACCTAGATTCACTGGAAGGTAGTGAGTATTTCAATATGCAGGCTCTCATAACTGGATCCAACACCTTAGCACCTCACAGTGCCACACCTCAGCATCTCATAGCACCACGATAGGCAAGAAAAGTTTAAGAGCACAGACGGGTATATATATAGGCCAGGTACAAACCCTACAGTTGGACATTGTCACACTACAGCTGGGCGGTAAAATCATATTACAACTATTGGGTGGGACGTGTAGGATAAAATATAACCAAAACGCGCCGCTTTTTCGGTCGATTTTTGATAAAAATCGGCCAATTGTTTACTAGAAAATTGTTATTATCATCAATTTGCAATGTTATCACTTTCAATTGCCTGTTCTAGACTAAATACCTATTTTTAGAACCACCCAAATCACCCAGATTGTTAAAATTGATATTTAAACCCTCTAAATTATGATTTAAACTAGAATTTGGCTGTCGGATTCCGGTGGGTTGGGGGCGTTTTGGTTAACGCTTATACTGATCCCCCAAGAGATGGTAAATTTAATACATAAATGGTGGCATAACTAGTAGATAGAGAGTCTGAACACGAAGAATTGAGAACTGATAATTTCAGGAAAGAAATGTAGCATGTATCTTTGGATGCAAAGAATGGAAAAATGCATGTACCTGGATATAAAATTATGATCTAATTGAGCGGAAACCCCTTTGTATTGACATGAACTGAAATGATGACGATGGTCGAATGAAACAACACATGAAATGGGTGTCCAAACTCTATTTGCAAGCTCGAAAAGACCTTACCAAGTGCGAAAAACTGTTACCCTGCTTGAGCGAAAAACCTCAAATGGTGTTATGGTGGACTCAGTGGAAGCCCGAAAACCTCTTACCCTAACCAAAAAACCAGTGAAATGAAGATGATGGACTAAGCGGAAGCCCGAAAATCCAATAACCAAGCGTGAAAAGCAATGGCTTGGTTTTCAGGGTGAAAGCCTCAGAGCAAAAAACCAGGAAAATTATGACGATGGTCGGCTAGGTGGGGAGGGGGTTTGGATTTATATAGTTAAACATTTCTCGGTCAAGAGTTAAAAAGGAATCTAATCTCTCGAATGAGAAACATTTATGAGAGTTTAATGTAAAAATTATGAAAATATTCTTGGACAAGAAGGTTTAAAACTCTCGGCCGAAAAATTTATCTAACTATGGAACAACTCTCGGACGACAGAATTTTATCTGTGGTTAATTTATCGTCCGAGAAATATTACAACTCTCGGCCGAGAAATTGGAAATTATACCAAAAAAAAGGATTTGTCAAGGAATTGTTTCCCAACTTCATGTTTTCACCCCAATGGAAACCCTAAAAAACCACACTTTTTTTAATACACATGGGTCATTAGTTGTATAACCTACATGCACGTAGCTTGCTCCATTATGACCCACATACATTGGGTTTTGTGCTCCAAATTAAAACATTTCATGTTTTCCATGCCAAATTATGATTATTATGATCCTTGTCCCTCCATATGTTGGGAAATGTCCAAATTCAACCCTCCATCTCCCATTTAAGGGCTATATATTGAGCCATTATGAAGCATTGAAGGAGGAGAAGCTTTGAGAGCAAGTAAACTATAGAAATTTTTCCCCATTACCATCGATTGCCTTGAGTTTGCATCCCTTTATCCTTGATAGATTGCACCTTTTATATTCATCTCCCAAGCTCTTTTTCATCTTGTGAAGTAGGAACCCAATTACTCCTTGTGCTTCTGAGCTTTCCTTTGCATGGAGGTTTGAAGTGGTGGAGGCCCATGTGGAGGAACATAGTTTCTCGATTCTGACCAGTTATTGACAGAGGTTGTCACTGTTCAAATTACTCAAATAACTGAGAGGGGGGGGGAGGTGAATGACTTATTTCTTGATCCAGATTTATGCAGGAACGCAACAGAATACACAAATAACCACAGAAACAAATATGCAGTGGAAATAACACTTCATTTCATTAATCAATCACTGAAACTTGTTTACATACAGAATGGAAATAAACTAGCTAGAGTGCTGGTAGCTTATCTCTAAGAAGAGATGTGGTGGCTACATGCCTCTTAACTCCGTGTTACAATGAGGCTCGAATTCCTATATATTATTGAGAAAAAATGGAAACCCTACACATCCAAAAACCTAACCCTAGGAGGTGAAACGCCAGAATGTGGGCCCCGTTGGGTAACTTGGTACATCAATTTCTCGGGGTCGTAACTTTAGCATACTACCTCCATTTGTTGCGCATGATACATCATTAGAAATATTTGTTTAAGGACTACATCCATAAATGGAAAATATTGAGTCCAGAATGGACTCATATTTATCAAGTCTAGAACTGACTCATATTTTCTTGACCATTCAATGCCGAAAAAACGTCGTCTAGGGATTCAAAATGGCTCCATAAGTTTAGGACCCGAAAATTGCCACACATAGTAAATTGTGCTGCAATTAAGGAAACTGGAAAACTGAAAGAAACAATGGTGGGGGTCCAAGTGGAATAGGTGGGTGGCCACCAATATCCTCCTGGATCATTCCTCCCCCCTTAGGAAGCAATGGTCCCCATTGCGTTGAGTTCCTCCATGAGATGAGGAAACTTCTGCTGAACTTGGTCCCTGGTGAGCCACTTTCCCTGGTGAAGGAGTTGGCTTGCTTTGACAACTTGATATAGCCGGATCTTCTGCTGGTGGGGGTTCTTGATCTGTGTGTCCATAATTTGATTAGTTGTGGCTTGTTCCATGCAGTCAGCGTTTAACTCTATTGGTGTGAGTTGTTCTACCACGTTTGATGTGTCCAGTAGAGGTGGAAAGTAGGGTTGAAGGTGGTCCACATTGAACACTGGGTGCAGACCAAGGAATGGTGGAATACTAAGCTTAAAGGAATTATCCTCGATAACTTTGGTGATGGTGTATGGCCCATATCGGAGCGGGTGAAGCTTATGGTGGGGCCCAGCGAGGCGATCCTTATGCAAATGTAGCCACACTTTGTCACCCACCTGGAAGTTGTGTCGCACCCGATGCTGATCATGTCGCTGCTTGTACTTAGCATTGGACCTGTCCAATATGTCATGAACCTATTAGCGAATGTGATGAATGTGCTCAATGAAGCTGTTCGCCTTGGAAAATTCAGACTGGATATGAGCCGAATCATCCTCAATAGCTGCAAATGGCATTGCTATGTTAATGGGACATAGTGGCTGGAATCCCAAGCCCACCTGAAAGGGGCTATGGTTGGTTGAGCTGTGGAGGGCCCGGTTATAGCTGTGCTGTACATAGGGGAGGCTCTCATCCCATGTGCGTGGATGATTTGAGTTGTACATGCAAAAAATGTATACAATCATCTTGTTGATGACCTCTGTCTGGCCATTAATCTGGGGATGGAAAGATGTGGACTTTGTGAGCTTGGTGTCTAGCATTGACCATAGGATATACCAGAATGTACTAGGGAACCTGCTATCTCAGTCTGAGATTATAGACTGTGGGATCCCAAAGTGTACCCACACTCGTTCAAATAAGAGTTTAGTAGTGGCTTCTGCTGTGATATTTTTCTTGCAGGCCGCCATTATGGACATCTTTGAGAATTTGTCAATGACCAAAAACACGCAGTCATTGCCATGCTTAGTAGAAGGAAGGCCCGACATGTAATCCATGGAGATGGATTCCCAAGGTCGACTAGGGGTAGGCAATGAAGTATAGAGGCCTTGCTTCTTGATGGATGGTTTGGCAATGGCATAGGAAGTGCAGGATCAGATGTACTTCCTGACGTCCTATCAAAGGTTCAGCCAATAGAAATACTTCTACAGTACTGCCACTATTTTCTCGAACCTAAAATTCCCAATGAACTGATTGTAGTGCGCTTCCCAAATCATCTTGGCATGCTCGCTTGAAGGAACACAAAGGTGTCCCATGTGACATAGTAGTACATCTTAGAGGTGAAATTTTGGAACTTGGTTTCCCTCCAAGAGTGTCGCATATGTGTGGCCGAATTCTGGATCTCTCTTGTAGAGAAGCATCCAATCAAAATTCTCGTGCCCACAAGAGTTGAGCACGGTGGTTATCGCCACGATCGGTGGTCAGCTAAGGCAGTCTACAACATTATTGGTGCTTCCCTTCTTGTAATTGATGTTCAAATGAAACTGTTGTAGATATGTGGACCACTTCTGATGGAAATCATTCTATAACTTCCCTTGTGTCTGTATGAACTATAGGGGTTGCTGGTCTATGTGGATGATCATTTCCTTCCCTAAAATGTAATGCTTCCATTGTCGACAAGCCTGTACAGTGGAATACATCTCTTTGTCATAAGTGGGATATTTGTAGACTGTGTCGAAGAGTGTCTCACTGTGATATGCCACTGGATGCCCTTTTTGAGTAAGGACTTCCCCAATAGCATATTTAGAGCCATATGTATTGATCTCAAATGGTTGTTGCAAGTCTGGTAATGTGAGCACTAGTGCACAACAGAGGCGATGTTTCAATTCTGCAAACACCTTCTGCTGAGTTTTCGACCAAAATAATTTTTCTTTCTCTCCTCCCTTGGTGACTCAACTCAAGGGCCAAGTGATATGAGAGAATCCCAACACGAACCTGTGGTAGAAATTAGCAAGGCCTAGAAAGCTACGAAGCTCTGTTAGAGTAGTTGGGGCTGGCCAATCCCGAATGACTTGGATCTTGGTTGGATCCACATGTACCCCACACTCATCAATAATGTATCCCAGATACTGAACGTGGGTCATGCCAAAAGTGCACTTGTCCAAATTGGCAAACAACTTGTGTTGCCGCTATGTTTGGAGGACATGTCGGATGTGGTGGAGGTGCTCTTCCCAAGTCTAGATGAAGATCAGGATGTCATCTAAGTATACTACTTCAAATGAGTTGGTGAATGGCCACAAGATGTCGTCCATCAGTCTCATGAAGGTTCCAGGAGCATTTGTCAACCTGAAAGGCATGACCAACCATTCCAAAAGGCCCTCCTTAGCTTTGAAGGCAGTCTTCCACACATCAGTGGGTTCGATCGGTACCTGGTGATACTTGAAATTTAAGTCGATCTTACTAAAATATTTTTCCCCTTTAAGCTAGTCCAGGAGATCATCAATCCGTGGGATTGGGTAACTATTTTGGACAGTGATCTTGTTCAATGCTTGATAGTCAATACATAGTCTCCAAGTCCCATCCTTATTTAGTACCAACATGATTGGGCTCCCACAGGGCGATGAACTTGGCTGGATGTGACCCTTCTATAGAAGCTCCTGAATTTGCCTCTTGATTTCATCATTCTCCAGAATAGAACGTCGATAGATCAGTCCATTGGGCAGTGGTGCACCTAGGGTCAGATTGATGGGGTGCTTGAACTGACAGTGGAGAGGCACCCCAGTGGGTGAGGTGAATATGTCTCGGTACTCCTTCACAACCTTGTCCATTTTTTGTTGTTGTACGGAGGGGCCCTGTTTGGAGGTCGTGGCCATGATCTTATTCTTTCCCTAAGGGTGGACCATCAAGAAAACAAACTTCCTGGTTTTGGAAATGAGCTTACAGCATTGTTTTGCAGTAACCAAAGAGACAGCGGTAGGAGGTGGTACGTCTGGTATCATGTACAAATTATTTCCCAACGTAATAATAAAAGCGTGAGGGCGGGACTCATACACAGGATTTCACTTCCATAAGTATGGTTGACCTAATAATACATCACAAACATCAAGAGGAGCAATATCACCTAATACCTTATCGATGAAGGGCTTGATGTTGTAGGGAAGGAGACACTGCTAGCTGACATGGAGATCCTGTCCTTGGTGAAGCCACCCGATGGTGTATGAATGAGGGTTTCCTGTGGTTGAAAAACCCAATCACTTCATGACCTCTGCTGAAATCAGGTTCTTTTGGCTCCCACTATTGACAATGAACTATAGCGGGGAACCCTTTACCCACATCTAGGAGTGGAAAAGACGCTCCTCCTCCTCTGAATCTTCTGGTTCTTCCTTTTGGATCTTCCTGGTAGCAAAGGTGGCATTGGGCTCTGCATCGATAATATTCTTCCCTCTGTCATTCCCCTTCTTGGGTTCTGATTCAATGTCAGAGTATGCATCTTATTTAGAAGCCTTTATCTCAGCCACTGGTGACTGCTTGGTTCAACACTCACTTGAGTTGTGAGTGGGGCTCTTATGGAACTCGCACCACTTTCCTGCTTCCTTCTTCAGTTTTGCAGTGTTTCTCTTTGCTTAAGGATTTGGCAAGTTTTATTAATTCACCATGCCTTGGTTGTGTCCTTGGTTCTACGGTTTGGGGACACCTTTCCCTTGCTTCTGATTTGCAGATCCAAAATATCGCTTTTTATGTTTGAAATTTTGCTCAATTTCGAAAGCATACTGGTATGCTGTGCCAAGCGAGGAGATGTTGAGGAACTCCATTTCCTCCTGAATGTATTTGTGTAGACAACTGCGGTACTTTAGCACCAAATGTTTCTCTGAATCTTTGATACCCAACTTGGTGCCCAGGGTATGGAACAGATTCATCAGCTCATGTACATCTTGATCTCTTTGCTGCCGTAGTGTAGTCCATTGTATGCACTTGTCCTCATAGCTCCCCATCGGATAATATTGTCCCTTTATGGCATCTCAGAAAGAATTCCAAATGGGTACGACTAAGAGCAGAGAGGGTTCCTCCTCATCCTTTCTCTCACAGTAGGTTTCGCACCAGTCCTTAACATGGGGGGTGGCTTTGAGTAGAGAAAAAGTAATATTTTCTTGGTCAAAAAATTCATGAACCGAGAAATACCATTCTAATAAATTCAACCATCTATTTACCACATATACATCTATTCAGCCATCAAATATGGGAATGTTGAAGTTTACTTGTACCTTAAAAGGGGTTGCACCTCCAGAGTGGCTGCTAGATGCAGATGCACTGCCAGTGGGAAGTCGTTGAAGGATCTGGGTGAAGTTATCCATCATCTCATTCCTTTGTTTTTTAAGGGCCTCCTTTGAGAAAAATTTTGATAGGATCTTCTGTGCCCTCGTCTTTCTTTTCATCCCCCATGGGTGGCCGTTGGGATTTGCGAGGCTGATCTTGCAAAGGTTCAACCAGATCGAGCCCTAACTCTTTATACCCCGTCCTCATTGGGGACATGCAAAGAAGGATCGAGAAAGAGCAGATTTCTCTGATACCACTGATTCGGATTTATGCAGGAATGCAATAGAATACACAAATAACCACAAAAACAAATATGCAGTGGAAATAACACTTCATTTCATTAATCAATAACTAAAACTTGTTTACATACATAATGGAAATAAACTAGCTAGAGTGTTGGTAGCTTATCTCTGAGAAGAGATGTGGCGGCTACATGCCTCTGAAATCCATGTTACAATGACGCTCGAAGGCCTATATATTATTGAGAAACAATGGAAACCCTACACATCCAAAAACCTAACCCTAGGAGGTGAAACGCCAAAATGTGGGCCCTGTTGGGTAACTTGTTACATCGATTTCTCGAGGTCGTAACTTTAGCATACTACCTTCATTTGACGTGCATGATACATTGTTAGAAATATCTGTTTAAGGAATACATCCATAAATAATAAATATCGAGTCCGAAATGGACTCATATTTGCTCGACCATTCGATGCAGAAAAAACGTCGTTTAGGGCCTCAAAACGAATTTGGAAGTTTGGGACCTGAAAACTGCCACAAATAGTAAATTGTGCTACAATTAAGGAAACTAGAAAACTAAAAGAAACAATGGTGGGGGTCCAAGTGGAATAGGTAGGTGGCCACCAATATCCTCCTAGATCATTTCTAAAGCTTAAACCATTTTTCAATATTTAAACCATTATTATTGATTACTGATTTATGGTTATGATAATGTAGCAAGTATAACATAGGAGATGATGATTATCAATCATGCACACATGATAGAGACAGACAAATATTTATTTTTATTTGAGCACCTACTCAATGAGGCTGCAACCTCTATAATACAAAATCCTTCTTGTGGAGAGCACCAACCCTCATGTTTTCTTGGCACCCACTAAAATAACATTCTCCAGCTACAATTGAGTGAAAGCACCAGCTTCCACTTGTATAGGATTTAACTTTTACAGAGAAGACAACATGTTTTTCCTATCACCACCCAACTTCCCTTGTTTTTCATATTTAAACAAGTTCAGTACAATATGTAGAAAAATAGATATAACAATGCATACAAACTCTATTCTGATCTACTTCTAGATTTGCTTATGCACCTTGGTTCCCCTCATTGTCTTTGTTCTGGATATTCTTTAAAGAACTCAGAGTCCTTTGTCATTATGCAATCCCCACTTTGACGATGATCCATGCACAGACTCTCTGTCTGCAGAGAGCACACCCTACTCTTCTTATCTCCCATACGTTTATAAATGTCAATTTGTAACTTGTTTACATGTTCGTGCACCTGACTTTCCATTTCCATAACTGATCAAACTTTTGGGTGCCTTATGACAAGCAAGGAGTCTAATCACTGAGTAATCATGATTTTCTACAACTCATCTTCTCCATTTGGCTTCTTACGCTATTGTCATTTTCTGTAACTCGACTTCTTTCATACTTTTTCTTTTTCCGCAAATCAAAGTTTCCATAGTCCCCGTTTTGTAGTTATGGTTCCATAGTACTAGTTCCCCACCAATCATTCTGCACCATTGAGCTCTCCGTGACCATTGATTTGAGAAGAAAATCAGATATCAGAGATGTGATTTTTCCAGATATCATTCTACGATTTCCGCTTTCGCCCTTCCACACATCCTTTTCCACATGACTTCTTCTGCACCGTTGATTTCATGCGGCCTCTCGACCGACCATTGATGTGAAATAAAACACCTACTTTCGCACATCCTTTTTTGCAAATTCAATCCGTGTCGTCAATTTCTTGTGCAACATTTCCCGATCATTGATCTTAGATCCGGTGAGGGTTGCGGATCCCGGATTTTCAAATTTTGTTTAAACACTTCAACAATTTCCACTTTCCACCTTCCTCCTACAAAACTCCTTCCGCTTCGTCGATTTACTATGCACCCTTTATTGACCATTGATATTAGATATGGTGTAGGATGTAGATCTTGGGGTTTCAACATTTGTTTAAACATCATCCAGAATTTTTGATTTCTGCCTTCTGCCTGCAAAACTCCTTCCACACCGTCGATTTCTTGTGCAGGTTCACTCCTGACCGTTAGATATGTTCATCATATTATCTTTCAAACTTTGCATATTTTCCTCCGACCGTTGATTTCTTTTGCGGATTCACACCTAACCGTCAGATCTGTCCATCAGAATAATTTTGCATCCAACCTCTATGTTAACTGACCTCCCATTTCAATGAGCGAAATGATTGATAACCCTTGGATCTAGGTCCACACCCATCTATGGTGGAATCCAAATGTTATAGAGCATATTAAATTAAAATTTCGCTCCCACCCTGATTGTTAACTCACCTACTAGTTGAATCCATGAAATCATTGAGGACCGTCAGATCTAGATCGACGGTGGACTTCAAATAACATAAGGAGGACTTCATAAAAATTTCGCGCACATCAGAATTTTATTAATCCGCACTAGTTCTCCTATCAAAATCACTGTCAGCCGTTGATCTGCTTCGACGATCAGCCTCTTCCATTGATCATGATCTTCTTGGTGATTAGTTTCCGATCTTACACCTCAACGACTTTTTTATCCTCCTTACTCTTTCAAATAGTGAAATTCATTTTGTTTGTTGATCTTCGCATATTTAGATCTCCACCAGATGATCCTAATTCATTTGAGTCCTCTTCTTATATGGATCATATTCTTAGAGCTATGTTTCCATTCTATACCACACTCTAATATGTTTCCATATGATTACAAAACCTCCAACAATAGCCCCCTTTGGCATTGATGGAAACCTTCAAATTTTGGATGCATGCTTTACTTGTAATCATCAATCTGTTTATCATCTATAAAAAATAACTTCTCCCCCTTTGACATCAATGTCAAAGAATAATTTATAGCACAACTCCCCTATCAAAGTGAACAAGTTATTTGGAATAAGATATGATACCTAGCTTCTGGCGTAGGTACTCAAACTGTGTCTTTGGTAAGGGTTTAGTGAAGATATCAACAATATGTTTTGTAGAAGGAATAAAATTCAATTCAACCACTCTATTTGTAACCTGCACCCTTAATAAGTGATACTTTATAGGTATGTGCTTAGTCTTGGAATGAAGGACTGGATTTTTGGACATACTAATGGCGCTAGTATTATCACAATGGAGAGAAATGAGATCAACATATTTTACCTCCAGGTATGATAGTGTCTGAATCATCTAGAGTATTGTGTACAAAAAGTGGCAACATCAATGTACTCAGCTTCTGTAGTGGATACAGATATCGAGCCTTTCTTCTTACTCAACCATGCAAGTAAAGAATCACCCAAGAACAACACACCTCCACTTGTGCTCTTTATTTCATCCAAATAATTTTCCCAATCAACATCTGAATATGTAGTTAACTGAAGATTCTATTTTCTAGGATACCAGAGACCATAAGTCATTGTTCCCTTCAAATATTTAAACATCCTCTTAATAGCCACCAAATTACTTTGCTTCGAAGTAGACTGGAATCTACGTACAAATCCAATAACTTGCATTATATCAAGATGAGACACTGCGATGTATAAGATACTTCCTATCATTGACCAATATGTTATCTGATAAACATCAGGTGAGGGATCATCCTTTCTAAGTTTACAACCAACAAGCATAGGTGTACTGACAGGTGATGAATCTTCGATCTAAATTTTCTTCAACATCTCCTTCAAATACTTCTCTTGGGAGAGAAATAAGCCTTCAAGACTCTGGATAATGTGAAGACCAAGAAAGAATGACAGTTCTCCTATCATTGACATCTCAAACACAGATTGCATGGAATTATCAAACCACTACACAGAAGAATCATTAGTGCATCCAAATATAATGTCATCCACTTACACCAAAACTACTAATAGTTTATCACCTTCAGATTTGATATACAAGTTACTGTCAATAGTACCTTTCTTGAAACCTTTGTCCTGTAGATATTTATCCAGTCTATAGTACCAGTCTCTTGGTGCTTATTTCAATCCATATATATCCTTCTTTAGTTTACAGACATTGTTATGATTGTCTATTAGTTGGAACCCTTCAGGTTTCTCTATATAAACTTCTTCTTCTAGATCTCCATTGAGAAAATATGACTTAGCATCCATCTAATACACTTTGAAGTTCTTATGAGTGGAATAGGAAAGAAACATTTTGATAGCTTCCAATATTGCTACTGGTGTAAAAGTTTCATCAAAATCTTGTCCCTCAATTTGGGCATACCCTTTACAGACACTCGAGATTTATTCCTCACAATTTGTCCTTGTTCATTCATCTTGTTTGTAAACACCCACTTGGAGCCCGTTACATTTTTATCTGTAGGTCTAGGAACCAACTCCCAAGTGTTATTTTTCTCAATCTGACCAAGCTCTTCATTCATTTCTTTAATCCAATATTGATCCCCACTGGCCTCTTCAAAATTATTAGGTTCCATCATAGATAGGAAAGCAATATGAGATTGTTCTAAATATTTAATC
Organism: Pseudotsuga menziesii; assembly: GCA_001517045.1. NCBI lineage: Eukaryota > Viridiplantae > Streptophyta > Pinopsida > Pinales > Pinaceae > Pseudotsuga > Pseudotsuga menziesii. The sequence continues at coordinate 343,954 of LPNX011042779.1, read as the reverse complement.
AACTTTATTCTTATCCGCACTCCTTTATTCTTGTCACCAATTATCTGACTTTAAGAATAATTATTCTAAACTATTATGGAACATGCTTTTGTTTCTGTCTGCTGTCTTGAATCTGTCTGAGTGTTTGCACTTTCATCATCTGACTATGAATCTTCTTTTTTTGATTCTTGGACCCATTCTTCTTTAAATTCAACTGTATCTTCTGTATCTGGTTCAACACTGCTTATTTGAATATATTTTACAGGGATTCCTTCATCGACTTTAATGTCAATACAATCAACCAATTTATGTATGCTCTTATTATAACAAGTGTATCCTTTACTGTTTGCTGCATATCCTAAGAAGATACCTTCGTCAACCCTGTCATCATATTTCCCAAGATGTTCATCATGATTTTTAATATAACATTTACTTCCAAAGTCTTTAAAGTGTTTGGTAGAAGCATGTCTTCCAAACCATAGTTCATAAGGAGTCTTATCACTGTTTAGCCTTAGGTGAGCTTTGTTAAGAATATGAACAACTGTGTGAATTGCCTCTACCCAATATGTCTGAGAAATATTCATTTCATTCATCATTAATCTTGCCATCTGTTGTACTGACCTATTCTGTCTCTCAACTACTCCATTCTGCTGTGGGGTCCCTCGAATAGTGTATTCTCTTTTAATTCCACGTTTATCACAAAACTCTTTGAAGTATCCTGAACATAACTCTCCTCCTCTATCATATCTTATTGCCTTCAGTCTTTTTCCTATTTGATTCTCAGTTAAAGCCTTAAAATTTTGAACTTTTCAAGTGCTTCAGATTTTTCTTTTAGAAAAGAAACCCATGTAAGTCTAGAATAATCATCAATGACCAACATAAAATATCTTTCTCCTCTTGTGCCTTCCTTTCTTAATGGTTCACACATATCCATATGCACTAACTGAAGTGGTTTTTCTTTTGATGTGAAGTTCTTGGATTTAAATTGTGTGCGAGTCAGTTTTCCCCTTTGACAAGGTTTACAAACAAAGTCATATGGATTTGATATCTTTGGAATATCTTTTACTGCCCCATTGTTCACAAGTCTGATTATATGATCAAAGTTTAAATTCCTAGGTCTCCTATGCCAAAGGCAGGTTTCATCATACTTTCCTAGATGACATTCTTCTTTTTCTTCTTTCAAGACATAGACATTGTTTTCAGTTCTTATACATTTTTCAACCAACTGTCTTGAGGGTATAGAATTTATCTTGCAATCTTTAGAATTGAAAACAACTTAAATCCTTTGTCACAAACCTGATTGACACTAAGAATATTATGTTTTATTCCATCTACAAACATCACATCTTGGGATTTCCCTCTACCATTTCTCAACTTGACCATTCGTTTTCCTTTGATTTTCCTTGGAACATCATTTCCAAAAGTTACATTTCTTGATTTATTTTCACTTAGAGACAAAAAATTACTTTTATCACCAGTCATGTGTTTGGAACATCCATTGTAAATATACCAAGGGCCTTTTTTCTTTTGAATAGAAAGGAGTAGGCCACATTTGTTATTTTCTTTCTTCTTCCAAACTTTATTACTTTCAGCATAGTAATTAATTCTTGGGTCTATTTTGTAATCCTTCAGATGACAGTTTGAAGCTTTGTGTCCAAATTTATGACAAACATAACATTCTGGATCATTGTACAATAGATCAAAATAATTGTTATTTATATCATGAGTTATTCTCTTACTTGTGAACTGAGTTGTATGTAGTTCTTGTTTGGTTGCTGACTGTCTTGTTCTATGTTGCAGCAATTGACTGTTCTTTGATTTCATATTTCTAAAATTAAATGCACAGTTTGCAGCTTTGTGACCAAAATTAGAGCAACAATAACAGTAACCATGGAAAATGTTTTGGTACTTGAATCTTGGAGGTCTTCCCTTTTGTTGACTATGTTTCTGAGCTATCCTTGGTTGATAATTATGATCTGAATTTCTGATTCTAGTACCTGCTTCATTTTATTTTGTTTGCACAGTATGTTTGCATTCTGACTAATTGCTGCATGAACCTTATTCACATCCAATACTTGTTTTTAACCATGGGGACCTTTTCTTGTTGAGAATGTTGTTCAATTCCTTTGAGGCTTTGATACTTGACATATTTTGGTGGTATAGAGCTTGAAATTTCTCCAAATCTTTCCTAGATGCCACTACTTCTGCTTCCAAAGCTTCACATATCTTTTTCCCTTCTATTAATTGTTGTTTAAGAAGATCTTCTAATTTCTTTGCCTCTTCTAGTTCCAATTTTAACAAGGCAATATCTTCACTTGTTTATTTTCATTTCTTTTCATACTGCACCAATAACTGTTTTTGTTTCCTTTTCTTTAATCTGAGTCTGTCAATCTCCTTCAGAGCACTGATTAGTTCACCTTCCATACAAACCATGTATTCTTCCTCATTCAGGTCACTTTCTATATATTCATTTCCAATATCTTCTATGTCCATAAGCATAAATTTATTCACTTCATCTTCACCATATGAATCGTTGTTTGTCTCTTCTAAATATTCAACATCATTTACACACATGATTTTCTTTTTGTGTTTCATCTCTTTATTGTATTTATTGAATGTATAATTTTCATCATCATCAAAAGTCCACCTCTTGTGCTTTTGGGGAAATTTAGATGCAAAATGGCCTATTTTACCACATTTAAAACATTTAAAGGGCATACTACCTTTTTATTTACCTGAACCTTTCTTCAACCTCTTACAAATTTTTCCTCAGCCACATCCATTTAAGAATTAGTGTTCTTATGTGCTTTAAAGGAAGCTTCTCTAGCAGTGGATTTGTCTTTACCAATCCTCATTTCATAGGCTATCGAAATACCTAGGAGTTGGTCAATAGGAAGTGTTTTGAGATCACTCAGTTATTCTATTTCTGAGACTTTGGGATCAAATCTTTTAGGAATAGATCTTAAATTTTATGAACTAAGAATGATTCATTAAACTTTTCACCAAGACCCTTCATGGAATTCACAGTCTCTTCTATTCTTAGGAAATATTTACTGACTATCTCATCCTCATTCATCTTTAGCTGTTCAAATTTTAGTCTATATGTCTATAGTTTGGAATCCTTTACTTTTTCATTTCCTTCATAACTGTTTACAATCTTATCCCACATCTCTTTCGCAGATTCAAGATGCATTACTTTAACAAACTTAGCCTTTGCAAGATCACTCATAATAGCATTCATTTCCTTTGAATTAAAACTAATTCCAGCTTGTCATCTTTGGAGGCTAGCACAACTGGCTTTACATAGCCAGTATCTACTACATCCCAAACATCATCTCCTAAGTACATTATATATGTTCTCATTCTAAGCTTCAAAAAGGAAAAAAATGTTCCATCAAACAGAGGAACCTTATTGGATGAAGTCCCTTCATAACTTGTCATGTTTCAGCTTACAGATACACCTTTAGACAAAAGGAACCCACTATAATACCAATTTTGGAATTACTCAAATAACTGAGATGGGGGGGGTGAATCAGTTATTTTTGAAGCTTAAACCATTTTTCAATATTTAAACCATTATTACTGATTATAGATTTATAGTTATGATACTGCAGCAAGTATAACAAAAGAGATGATGATTATCAATCACACACAGATGATAGAGACACACAAATATTCATATTTATTTGAGCACCTACTCAAATGAGGCTGCAATATCTGTTTTACAAAATTCTTCTTGTGGAGAGCACCAAACCTCATGTTTTTCTATCACCCACTAAAATAACATTATCCAACTACAACTGAGTGAAAGCACCAACTTCCACTTGTACAGGCTTCAACTTGTACATAGAAGACAACATGTTTTTCCTAGAACCACCCTACCACCCTTGTTTCTAATATTTAAACATGTTCAGTACAATATGTAGAAAATAGATATAACAATGCATACCAAATCTGTTCTGATATACTTTTGGATTTTCTTATGCACCTTGGCTCCCCTCATTGTCTCTGTTCTAGATATTCTTGAAATAACTCAGAGTCCTCTGTCATTCTGCAATCCCCACGTTGACGATGATCCATGCGCCGACTCTTTATCTGAAGAGAACACACCCTACTCTTCTTTTCTCCCATACTTTTATAAATGTCAATTTGTAACTTCTTTACCTATTCGTGTGCTTGATGGTACTTTTCCATAACTGATCAAACCGTTTGATTCGTTATGACATCCAAGGAGTCCAATCGCTGAGTAATCATGAGTTTGTGCAACGCATCTTCGCCATTTGGATTCTTCCACCATTGTCATTTTCTGCAACTCGGATTCTTTCACACTTTTTTTTTCGCAAATCAAAGTTGTCGTAATCCTGGTTCCGTATTTATGGTTCTACAGTACTGGTTCCACACTAATAATTCCACACCATTGATATTCTTTGAGCTCTCCATGAACATTGATCAGAGAAGAAAATCAAATATCGGATATGTGATTTTTTTTAGATATCATTCTATGATTTCTGCTTTCCGCCTTCTGCACATCCTTTTCTGTATGACTTATTTCGCACGGTCAATTTTGTGTGGCCTCTCTACTGACCGTTGATCTAAAATCAAACACTTTCTTCCACACATCCTTTTCTGCAAATTTAATCTGTGTCATCGATTTCTTGTGCAACATTTCCTGATCGTCGATCTTAGATCCAGTGCAGGTTGTGAATCCCAGATTTTCAAAGTTTGTTTAAACAACTTCAACAATTTTTGATTTTTACCTTCCTCCTGCAAAAATCCTTCCGTGCCGTTGCTTTCTTGTGCACCCATTCTTGACCATTGATCTTAATATTTGGTGCGGGATGTGGATCTTGGGTTTTCAAAATTTGTTTAAACATCATCCAGAATTTCTACTTTTTTCCTTCTACCTGCAAAACTCCTTCCATGCCTTCAATTTCTTGTGCGGGTTTAGTCATGACCATTGGATCTGTTCATCAGATTATCTTTCAAACTTTGCGGATTTGCTCCCAACCACTGATTTCTTTTACAGATTCATACCTGACCGTTGGATCAGTCCATCACAATAATTTCGCACCAACCTCTGTGTTAAATCACCTCCTATTTCAATGAGTGAAATGATTGATACCCCATGTTGATGTATTTGTAACTTTGAAATGTATTCACTTGTATATATTAAATTGTACCCCGATGTTCCTATCGCGAGAATCATTTGTATTTCATTGTACCCCAATGTTCCTATTGGGAGAGTCATTAATATAATAAATTCATGTAAAGTCATTGAGGTTAACCCTCTGTTGTAAGTCAAGGCAATAGTCCCCACAATTGAGTTGAGGTTAACCCTCCTTGTTGGTTAGGGGGGCAAAGTCCCGACAGTTGAGGGGCACTAGGGTTATTAGACTCTCATAGAGATGTCAGCCATGGCAATTAATTGTCAAGTCATAAACTAGTATAAATAGAGAGTGAGACTCTCTATTTTTCACATTCACTCACTCAACTAAGGTGCATGAGTGAGAGAGGAAGTGCTGGCACAAGTGAGAGAGATCAACTGTCGGAGATCATCTTTATGTTTTCGGGTTTTACTTTCGCTATTGGTGCTCATTCTATCTCTGAGGAAGTTGCGGGGTTTTCTGCTTTCAGGTTTCCTCGAGGAAAATTCTTTGTGTCTCTTGTCTCTTGTGATTATTATTGTGCATGTTATTCTCTCAGATAAGATCCTATGATCATATTGCTTAAATGATAAAAAATAACATGGTATCAGAGCTAACCTGAGAGGAAGACACCATGCAGCTGCAAAATCTATGGATTCTTACTTTTTGGGTCTCTTTCCATAATCCATCAGCAAAAGGAGGCTAGGCTAACTCTCCATTGAAGGGTGCATCTTTCTATCGAAGCATAATTTGATTCCAGGCATTTTCAATTTTTGTTGCAGGAAATTAGGGCTTTTTACAGAAGAGGAATTTTTGAGTGAATCCAGCATAGGATTGTACTCCTCACCAAAATTGAAGTTTAGAGACTAAGTTCAAAGTTTTTGGTTGAGTAAAACTCTGATAAAGTCAAACCCTAGTTTGACCCTGGGCCTGAAAAACCCTAAAATATTAAAACTGGTAGTTTTGGTACGTTCGCTGTATCTCGTGATTGAAGAAGTATCAGGGGCTGAAAGTTTCACAGACTGAATATAAGTTCGTGATGTACCCTGTGTAAAAATTGCATCCTCATATTCTATATATTCTGGGAGATATCATTCCTCCAATTTAGGGTTCCAGCCTCTTCTAGGATTCATCCCTAAACATGACACCTAGGGAGAATTGCTATATCTCGAGCTAAAAAGTTACAAATGAAATTTCTCAAGATGTTACAGATAGGGAACAGATTGTAATTTTTGGGGTAAAAGTTTCAGACCCCAAAGGTGAAACAGTGACACATGGAAGTCTGTACAAGTTCGTTATGTTGAATAGTCTTGAAAGACGTCACCTTGGGAAAACTCTCACAAGTCCCAATTGGTGAAACCTATTCTGCTCAAAACTGTGGTGTTGGAAATAGGATAGGAGAGGATACCTCATTGTGAAGTTTTAGACGCAGAGGAGTAGAAATGTTGAAGATACTATAGAAACAATACCAGGCATTTATGTAGAAGAAATTGGAAAACTAGGGCTTCTTGTTTTGGGATCTTCCCCCCACTGTTTTCAGAACAGGAGTACATTGGACATATCACCTTGAAGAGGCCCATATTTCTATCCAGTCAGATCTAAAAGATTCCAAGTTTTGAAAATTAGGGTTTCTCTAACAAACCCTAGATCAACCAGCTCTGAAACCAGGACGGGCACCTCAAATCTGTAAGATATAGTCTTTTGCTATTTACAGTTGAGGTTCTCATTTCAAGATGACTAATCACACCAGCTTGATGCCAACCTTAGTGAGGTTGACAAATTCCGAGCATGGAAGTATAGGATCTCATTAGTTCTTGAAGGAAATGAATTAGACACCTACATAAGTGGATAAGTTCTAGTTCCAGAGGGAGATGAGGCTAAAATATTTACATAAGAAGAACTTGGTCAAGGCCAAGAAGACCATTACTGATTCAAGGATCACCTTATACCACACGTGTCTTCCCTAAATACACCTAAAGAGATGTTTTTTTCCTTGACCAAGCTATTTGAAGGGAAGAACATAAATTGGAAGATGACTTTGAGAAACCAGTTGAAGAATGTGAATATACAGAATGCAGAGACCATATAGTTATACTTTACAAGGGTCTCTCAAATCAAAGAACAACTTGAAGTAGTAGAAGAAGAAGTGGACAATGTAGAAGTTGTGATAACCACCTTGAATGGCCTCCCAAGATCATGGGATTCATTCATTCGAGGAATGTGTTCTAGAAGGAAGGGATTACTTTCAATAGACTCTGGGAAGAGTGCACACAAGAAGAAGCTCAACTCATAATAAGAGAAAGAGAAGATGGGAGCAACTAAAGATCAAGATCTCACGATCCAAAGAAGATCCCTCAAGCAATGAGGAATACAGAGGACTCAACTCTTGAAGAACCTCTTTAGCATTTGGATAAGAAATTATGTTGTTATGAATGAATACGATGATGAAGCTGAAGTCTCAAGAAGAAGTCTACCCACAAAAGAAATAAAGATAAGTATTCAATTGTCATTTCATGATATTATTTTTTTATGCATTTGTTTATATTCAGTTGATGTGTTATGCATGCTAGAATGTTTACATTAATGACAGTATACTACTAATATTCATGTGATGGGTAAGTATCCCATTGTGTTATACAACTCTCCATTGTTACTTATCTAGAATGAAACCTCTTTGCCGACATATTGGATTAGTGCACAATTTCGATGTTGTCCCGGTAGAGATGGAAGGCATCTAGAAAGTTTCCATAAGATATGGATGAATTTTGTATTGGCTAAAATAGCTGCATGATTGTAACTTGTTACAAAAGAATTTTTCATTATGAATATACCTTATGAAATGTTTCTAACCATACAAGTAATGTATTTGACTTGTAGGAAAGATCACGTACAATCGCCTACAAAAGAAGGATGAGACTTGTTTCGAAGAACAAGTGATGACAGTTCAAGAAAGAATCCAATATGAAAAATAATATGATGATAATTTCAAAGAAAGAAAGAGGCCTTAGAGACACTCAAGTTATGTGACACTGTTGAGCAACATCATTGACGCAGAGCCTTCCAGCTATGAAAAAGTAGCCAAGAAGAAAGGGAAGGAGAATACTAGCTCAAGAAGAATGATGTCTAGGATACAGTATCGAGACCTAAAGGGAAGTATGTAATGTATTCCATATGGATCTACATGATCCAGCATGCAGTAGATGGCAACATAGTGGGATACAAGGCAAGATTCGTAGCATGAGGCTTCTCACGGAAAGAAGGAATAGACTATGAAGAGACATTTGCAACCACTAGAAGTTAAGACACATGACAGGCAGAATCATGTGTGCAAATGAAAGAAGGCCTTTTACAAGCTCATAAGACACCCATGGGATAACACATACATGAGGATCTTGAAGATCACCTAGAGTGATGAAGATGTTAACATTTGCTACAAGGTTGAAGATGGAAGCTTATAGAGGATGACAAGCTCATAGATGGGTGCGAGAAGAACTTTTAAAAAGGTTCAAGATAGAGGATATTGGTATCCAGTGACCCTAGATGGATACATAGAATATTAGTAGTAGGGGAAGCTACTTGTCACATTGGTATAGAATGTTTCAATGCATAGAGTGCGAAAGGAAAATGGAGAATGATGCTCCGCTTCAGAGGGAGTGACTAGAGAAGATCTTGAGGTTTGACATGATACAATGGGATGGAAAGCTTACTGATGGCTCTAGGCTTTACTGAGAGTAAAGAGGATTCTAACCTTTACTTCAAGGTATAAGATAGAATACCAGTGATGCTCCTGTTATATGTAGATGAATTGTTCCTAACAGAAAAGAGGAACTCATTAAAGTTGCAAGAAGCAGACTTCCTGCCAAGTTCGAGATAAAGGACTTGGATATGATGCACTACTTTCTAGGCATGGAGGTGTGGTAGAATACAGATGGAATATCCCTAGGATAAGGGAAGTATATAGTGAAGATCCTAAAGAGGTTCAGGATGATGGAATGCAAGGCCATGACCACACCTATGGCATCAAACCTAAAGCTATTGAGTGATGCTTCATCAAAGACAGTTGATGCCACGATGTATCATCAGATGATTGGGTAACTGATGTACCTGACGAATAAAAGACTAGATATTTTATTTGCTGTGAACACATTGAGCCATTTCATGATGGATACGAGACATGTTCACCTGATGGTTCTAAAGCATGCAGTGAGGTACCTGAAGGGTACAATTGACTATGGGCTCAAGTATGAAGTGAATCAAAAGATTAACCTGGTGGGTTATGTGGATTCGGATTGGGCAGGAAGTGCCATTGGTAAGAAGAGCACTTCGAGGTGCTACTTCAGTATGAGATCATGTGTGATCTCTTGGTTTAGCAGGAAGGAGTCCTACATGGCGCTGAAAATAGCCGAGGAAAAATATGTTGCCACTTGCTCAGCTATCTGGTAGGTAGTATGTTTCTTTTGAAAACTACTATTTGATTTGATTCATTTGACTTGCATTTTTTGTATGATGCAGAGAGGACCAGTGAAGCTCCAGTATGTGATCCAGATTGAGATCTCTTGAAAGAGGGAGTTCTAGTATAACTGGTGAGATAGGCTGTCTGAGCATAAATCCTAGAAAAGTTCATAGGTTGCTCAGACGTAAACAATCATGTAGGTTTCCCTTGTATATAATCAGTCCTAGTGAAGCTCACAGGTTATCCTTGGATGTAATCAGCCCTGATGTGATTCTATGCTAGAAATGGCCAGAGTGAAGTTTGAGTACTTCAGGGAGAATCTTGGTGTTCTCCAGATCGAGGTTCCTTCCAAGAGGAAGTGATGAGTTTGTGTGCCCTTTTGACATGGTGGTAGGAGGGGCCTCTTATGGTTAGATGTAAGTGAGAAGCCCTTCTGACATGGTGGTAAGTAGGTCCTCCCATGGGTAGATGTAAGTGTAGAGCCTTTCTGACTAGGTCAGATGTAAGTGCAGATCCCTTCTGACATGGTGGTAGGTAGGTCCTCCCATGGTTAGATGTAAGTGTAGATCCTTTTTGATTGGGTCAGATGTAAGTGCAGTTCCCTTCTGACATGGTGGTAGGTGGGTCCTTCCATGGTTAGATATAAGTGCTTTTATAGCTGAAAATGACACATCTATGCTTGTGACCACTTTCCCATGATTCCGTCGCATGTCAACACTTCCATGACGACATTTCATGAAAGTCACTGAAAAAACACCTAACTTGGAGGACCCATATCTGAAGTTTTGTAACTCCATTTGACCTCATTTCTACATTGTTGGAAAGATATTATAGTTAGCTAAAACTTTATAGAAGACACTAAAGTCTGAAAATTCCCAAAAGTACCCTAAAAATGAGTTTTTTGATGTGTACATGAGTTTCCTTAAGGAAACTCGTGTATGTACATGACTTTCTATATAATACTTGCGTACACCTTAAATACAAGACTATATACATTGAAACCTGCATATACCTCCTCGTGTACATTACTGTTGTCTCTGCAACCCGCGTACGCCTCCTAAAAATGTAAAAAGAATACGTATTTTGAAATTCAGGTAGTTTGGGTAGTTATGCAACTGACTCCTTTAGTTGTAACTACTTTGTCTTCGACCCGAACTCTTCATAAAGCATATAAATAGAGGTAGGGAGGTCCATGAGAGGGGATTTAAACCTTTGCATTGTTATGCTAGAGGATTTGGAGCTCTCTTTTCCCACACCTTTTCCCTAGAATCATTCTCCTTGTGTTGCAGAGCTTGGAGGCTCAGTTCCTTGGAGAAGAGAAGCAGCAAAACCAGATCAAGGTTTCGTGAGGTGCCAAACTTGAAGAGAAGGTATACTTGTACTTGTTTTTGTAACACCCTGATTTCGACCCCGTTTTGCATTAAATGTATATGATTTATATATTGTAATTAATCATGGTGTGGAGCTAAAGGCAAAATCCCCACCATCGATTTAGCGTTTAATGTTTCGGCGATTAAAATCGTTGTCGATGGTATATCGTGATATCCAGCACATTATGATTTTGGCATCATGTAATTATGCATTTTAATTAAAATAAACCCCAAGCAGCTATGTCAATGCAACCATAATGAAAAGGGCATGATTTTCCTAAGGGTAAGGAGGGGAAATTATTAAACTTTGGCCCAATGGGGAAAAGTCAAGTGTCAGATGTTAAATCCATTTAGTTGTCACCCACCCTTTTGACTTACTCACCTTTCCCTTCTCTTAATTAGTGAACTACCACATTAAAAACCTCTGTTTTTAGTTGGGAAGTTTTTGCTAGGTAGTGGTGTGTGGCAGGACTATTAGTCCTTTCCCACACGCACACTCCACTAGCAGAGTCTTTCACCCTCACGTGGGCATCCTTCCATTCTTTCCCATCCTCACACAGAGACATTCATTTTACCCCTCATGCACAGGTCTTAGCATTTTACTCACGCAGAGAGCTGGGAGGGCGGCCTCACATGCACGATTTTGTTGTTTGTGTGACTTTTGTGGTTGGGGATTTTGCTGTGTGTATTTCTCTTCGTTGTAGGTTTGACCGTGTGAATTCACCTTCACGTGGGTTGTTTTTCCTTCCTCACGCAACTGATAAATTGATTGTTGTTGGTTTCCCCACAATTTTGGTTTGATGTGGATTCTTATTGAGTCATTTTGCCTACGATAGGGCCAAGAATGACTCAGGAATTGAATTTCCTAGTTAAAGTTGCGTATTACCCAAATTTTCACCTCGGTTGTTCTGTGGTGTTTGATTTTCTTCCCCAAAGCTGTAAATTGCTTGTTTTCCGTGTGTATGTAGTGGTTGGTCTTTGGACTATGTTGGAGTGGGAATGAAGGCTTGGTATGCTTGATAAAACTGGTGTGTTTGGAAGCCACATAGACAGAGCTAGAGGGATGGCTTTCTTCTCCACAACCCCTGAATCGCACTGGAAGGGAAGTTAGGGCCTGAGGGATTGTGTAGCAGAGAAGGGACTAATTCCTTGTGTTGGGTGTGTGTGGGTGTCCTAGAAGTCGGGCTAGTTCTGGTGTAGGTTTCCTTAGCTCTTCAGTGAGCCCACCATCTTAGGATTCAACTTTTCCCATCTCCCTGATGGCTTGATAAACCCAACTGTGTTGGCTTGGCTGATTTATGTATCTTTGGCTATGTGTGAGCCTGCTTAGTTCCTTATTCCTTGGGGAATCATGCCCAGCTTGGGGGTGGTAGTGTGGGAATCATGCCCAGGAGCACACTAGCCTATGGTTGGGTTGAACGTTGCAGTGACGTAGTTGGTTGTGGGACAAGTTCTTCATAAGATAAGTATTCTTGACTATCTCATCTTTGCAAATTGTATTTTGTTGTTTAATGAAAATGATGAACATGTTTAATGGTTGAATGTATGGTTTTGCTTCTGCTGTATGGTAACAATGTATGCATGTCTTACTTCAAAGCATTTCAGTTTTTTTATATGTGTATGTTCATGGGGCTAGTTTTCCGGATAGATAATGGTATAATAGTGTCCTCTTCGCCAGTCGGAGGGTCGGGGATGTTACAGTTTTCAATATTAATAAATATATGATGTCCTTCTTCTTCCCAAATCATTGTTCAATGTGTGATTGAATCTTTGTTTACGATCAGATGTTGATGTTAATCAGATTATTATTTCATGTTTCTTTGATTACCATTGGTACAACCCATGTGTGCTTGTACACGTGACTTGTTGTACTATCAAACCGCATATGACACGTGACCTGTCAGTAGTAAAACCCGCGTGTGCCCCTAAAAAAATGTTTTTTCCTCATTTTTGTGGTTTTTTCTGCTGTTGTGGGCTGTTTGGTAGGCCTTTTGGTGTCCTCTGTAGGTGCATGACTCTAGGGAGTTAGTGTCATCCCTTTTGGTTTTTCTTTATCTATGTGGCAATCATTGTTATAGCATTAGGGTTTCCTCTTTTCTCTTCCCCCCCACCCCCTTTGCTTGGCATGATTTTTGGATTATGTTTCTGGTCAGCTTCTATTAGTGATCTTTGTCTAAATTTAGAATCTTGTTGGTGTTTGTTTCCTTCTTCTTTTGGTGTTTAACTTCACCATGCCAAAGTAGTTGACTTGTCTCTTATGCAAGCCTTCCTTCCAAGTAGGGTTTATACCGACTTTAGATCATTCTAGAGTTTGTTTGGTGGTTGTATAGCAGAGTTCCTTTTGCTTTGTTCATGTTATCTGCATACTTTTGTTTGTAGGTAGTTTTTCTTTTGTATTTATAAAAGAAAAAGAAAAAAACACATGTTTGCTTTATATGCATGTAGATTAGGTTTTTAGTCTAGATTGCATGGCATATCATTTTTTTTGAAAAATAAAAATAAAAATAAATTGTTCTTTTGTGGCTTTCAAGTTTCTATTTGAAAAGAAAGAGAAAAGTTTTTTCTTTTTGCATTTCATTTCTCTTTGCGTAGTCATTTTCTTTCAACTTTGAGTTAAAATACCACATAAGTTTCATGCCATTTACCCTCTGACTAAAAAAAACACTTAAAATAAATGATATAATTTTAAAAATTATTAGTAAGTTTTATTTTATAGGCCCATACACCAACTAGCTCAGGCTCAACTTGTGGGATAGGGAGTTTTAACTCTCCACAAGTATTAAATTTCATACGTAGTTGGCGAATCACTAGGTAAATCCTCTTCTATGTTGATTGTATCTAGGAAGCTCCTCTCAAAAGGGAGTTAAGCACGAGGCTGTGTGGAGACTTGGACTGAGGAGATAACCCTCCAATTCCTTGTCAAAGCATAGATCAAGGTTTTTGCACATCTGGGGATTCTATCTTAGACAGGGTTTCGGGCTTTGCTACCTTGCCCATGCGTACTAACCAGGCTTATGACTATCCCCCTAGATTGTCAATATAGTTGAGGTAGCCTTTAGTCTCTTTGACATCTAGGGTTCATACACAGGTACACTGGAAGGCTATTTTTGGTTGACCTTGGATGGGATTGGAAGGTAACCTCGGTAGAAGGTGTGGGAGGGTGGTGGGTGATTCCTTTGCTTGTGCCTAAGAACATCTACAGGGACGCCAAGTAACTATCTATCAGCTTTCTTTTGGAAAGCGTATCTTATATCTATTTGTCTGTTTGTCTTTAGGAACCTTTTAGTGAGTGCTCTGTGGTTTGTCTGTACTTAGTTTGCCTTTAGGTGTGTGCTTTGTACTTTTGGTTTCCTGTCAACCTTAGACTTTGTCTTATTGTTTGAAACTATGGCTAACACCCCTTTGAACACCAACCAAGAGATCCCCATGCTGGGAACTCCTTATACTATTCCTCTCACAGGGAATGTGTTCCCTTGATGGCCACCCTAAATCTTCCTGAATTCACCCTAGGGATACTGGTGTGGTTGTTTTCCACTCTGAATATCCTGAATGCTCCTGATGCTTCTCAAGTAAGCTCCTTATATCAAGGTCATCAAAACACTACTTCCCCTTCACCTGTAGTTGATTCTCCTCCTCCTTCTACCTCATGTGGTGAAAGTACTGATACTAGTAATCAAGAGTCTAAAAGGAGTAAAAGAAGGAGGAATAGGAAAAAGGCACATAAGAAAGGGGGCACCTGTTCAACATCTGCAAGTCAATTTGAACCTCACCACCCAACCTCTATAGTTTATGCTGAGGGCACCCGTTTAACCTCTGATGTTCAAGTTGAATCTCCCAATCCAACCTCTGCAAGTTATGTTGGATCCATCCACCCAGCCTATGAATTTCATGCTGGGGGCACACACTCAACTACTGCAAAGAATGTTGATCCTAACCATTCAGCCTCTGTTGTTCATGCTGGTGGTGCCCATCCAACCTCTGCAGGTAATGTTGGACCCAGTCTCTCAGCCTCTGGAAGTCATGCTGGGGGCAGTCTCTCAGCCTCTGTGGTTCATGTTGAAGATAATCAGTCAACCATTGTGAGTCATGTTGACACTGTTGAAAAGACTTCCTGTTCAAAACACAAGACCAAGTTTCCTTGTAATCTTTGTGAGGGAGACCACCTTACTTATAAATGCCCTTCTATTGTGGAGGTACGAAGAGTTTGGTTTCATGGTCATCCCATTTTTGAACATTCTAAAGTTTTTCAACAACCAACCTCTCTTAGTCAGATTGGACCCAGTCACCTAGCCTTTGGTGGTCATGCTAGGGGAAAAATCTCAGCCTTTGCAGGTCATGCTGAGAGAAAACAATTATCCACCACTAGTCATGTTGACACCATTGAGAAAATTGGTTGTTAAAAGTGCAAAATTAAGTTCCCTTGTAAGCTATGCGAGGGAGATCATCTTGCTCACTAGTGCCCTAATATCTTAGAGGTGCGAAGAGTGTGGTCTGAGAATCAAGAATTTCCTTCTCCTAAAAAACCTATAGTTTCTCAACAACCTACTCACCTTTGGTTGATCAAGTGGTCAAACCAATCTTATATTTGGTTGATCCCACTCTTCTTTCAGAGAGTGATCCTGATGTGATTAAACCATTGTCATCTTTGGTCAATCCCACTCTCCCTTCGGAGAGTGACTTTCATGAAGCAGTTGAATTGATTCCATTATCGATCAATCCCAATATTTTTTTGGAGAGTGAAGTGTCTGCTAGTTACATTTTCTTCACTGCCAGTTTAGAACTTACTAAATAAGGGGACACTGAACTCATTTTGGATCAATCCCCACTAAGCTCTCAGATTGCTTCCTTTGATTGGGATAGCCTAGTTAAGCCGTGCCTTCCTTTTGATGCACCTTTCCAGATAAAGGTAAAAGTTGAATCATACATGATTTCTCGTTGTATTGTTGATGAATGAGCCTCAATTAGTATCTTATCTGCTCGTGCTTGGAGAGGCATGGGATATCCCAGCGTTGTGTTGACATCTAGTTAGTTACTGTCATTTGATAGAAGAACTAGTATAGCCTTGGGAATTCTCACTCAAACACCTATTACTTTGGGTGGGAAGACCGTCTTAGTTGAATTCATGGTAATAGAAGACCCCTTGGAATTCAATATGCTCCTTGGACATGATTATGTCTATACCATGCAAGCTGTGGTGTCAACATTCTTTCGTGTGATGTACTTTAATCATGGCGAAGAAATTGTCACTATCGATCAGCTGGATTTTCTTGATCCGTCTCCTAACCCAATTAGAGACCAGGTCTTTCCTTTATCAATTCCCAGTGTTTCCATAGACACTACCCCTCCACAAGTGAGCTATGTGGCCTCATGTCCTTTGCATTCAATTGCTATTGAAAAGCAGCCTCTGTTTTCATGCTTACCTTCTCGGGACTTGGTCCCAGCGGTTGAACAGGTGTTGTAATCTCACAAATCACAGAGGGTTACCAATAATACACATTAAAAGCATACAGACATATCCGAGACAAGAGACAAGAACACAGATGTGGAATAACAGATTATATTATATTAAAAGGGTCCATACAAACACAGAACTGAACCCAGTTCTCATTTGGCTCAACAACCTAATATATATGATTTACAAATAGTTACAAATAACTACCTGTTGGTTCAGTCAATTGACACGACCTTATGTGGCTGACCTAATCTCTAATTAGTTGGCTGATCGACTTAGTTGGCTTACCGACTAGCTCCTCCAACATCTCCCCCACAAACAAAACTGTTCTTCGTCTTGAAGAAACATGGGAAGTACTCAAAAATTCTTTCCCTGTCTAAAGTAGTTATTTCTTTGTTTGTCTGTTATGGGCTATGAATTCAGATAGTTGGCCGTTTCTATATATAGACTTCAATAATTGCTTCTGCTGTCACGGCCAGTTCATGTTGGAATTCTATCCAATTTTGAAGTACTTTTTGGATGTCGATGGTTAATGTTGTAATGCTTGATAGCGTCGACATATTCTCTTAAATGGAAAGGTCTGCTATCCTTTCCATGTCAGGACCCATAAAATGGTCTTTCTCTTCTACTGTCTATAGAAGCCTTTTCATTTGAGGGAAGATGGTGTCTAATTTTTCCAAGCTCGGGAGTTCCTGTTGTGACCACTGGTGTGCTTGTCTCTTGAGCCTCTGTAGTTTTGCTGTCTCGAGCACGATTTGATCTTGGATAGTGCTTCTCAATTCTTCTTCCGTGCTCTTTCTCTTTTCCAGTGCCTGAATTTGTTGTCACGTATGTCGGGTCTGCCGAAAGACTTTCCCGTAATAAGCAGGCCAATCCCGAAGTACCCCTTCCATTATGATAGACTCCTCCATGTGATCTTGAAGCACTTTGTAAGCTTCTGAGAAAGTTGTGTGCTATTGCATCAGTAATCTAGCTATTTCTTATTTTTGCTCTTCTCTTGTATTTTGCATCTGTACATGTAGGGTCGACACCATGCTTTCAAATAGTTGATAGGCATTTTCAAGTGGCTTGTCGGTGTCGGCCTCCATTGGTCCTGGTATCATAGATTGTGCTAGATTTCTGCATTTTACCAGGAACTTGACTTGTTCCTTATCAGTGTCGTCGAGCTCCTTGCGTCTAGTCTGGCTTCTTGTTTTTTCTTCGATGGCCAGAGTTTCCAAGAGTTGTCCCAACTATCCGTCCTTCAGCTTTGTTGCGTCGACTATAGTGGTCGACCCAAGTTGGCTAATGTGGACCGTTGCCGCTTATGATTCTTTTTGGTGGTCCTTCTTCTTTCTGTCTCTCTTCCACTTTATGTTGTTCTGCTTGCTGCTGTACTTGTGCATCTGTAAGAGTTATACTTTCCTGTGGTGGATTTTCTGGTTGCTAGTCTGCAATGGTCAGTGGAAGTTCTGGTTGAGTTTCTTGGGGGAGTTCTATAGCTGGTTGTGTATTTGGTGGATTTTGTGCAGAGGGTTCAGATACAGATGTTTCTGGTATTGATGGTTCAGGTAAAGGTGGTTCAGGTGCAGATGGTTCGGTTGTAGGTTCTCGGTCAGGAGGTGGTGGTGGTGATGGTGAATGGTCAGGTGTGATTGATGTGGTAGGGATGTGGTCATGTGTCGGGTCCTTGACTCATGGGGGTGAATCCTCTGGGATGTCAGAGAATAGGTTGTCAATCTCCTGGTTGATTTCTTCTAGGATCTCTTCTTCTAAATATCTTGTTGGTTCATTGGCTGGTGGAGGGGGTGCAATGTTGGTTGGGGTAAAGGAGGAGGTTTGAATTGTGACAACTTGAGCTATCTTGTCAGGGATCCTCACAAATGTGGATTTTAAAATTCCCACAGACCACGGTTTCTGGGGTATTTGGCTAGGTTGTGGAGGAACGAGCTATCTTGATCCACTAGCTTTGAACAGAGGACACTTGGTAGTAATATTCTGGATAGAGGTAAGTAACTCAAGTATTTTTTCAATGTATGCCTAGAAGTCTCTGTCTTGGTCGAACCTCTCCTTTAAGGTTTCTGGCATAGCATTTTTGCATATGTCGATTGGGCTTATGGAGGGTAGCTTTGGAATTTATTCCTCTGTGATCTGGGCCAGATATGGGGGTGGAGGTGTAGATACTAAGTCGATAATGTTTTCGGCCGTTGAGGTGTTTGTGCTTTTTTCCTTTTTCGGCCAATCTTGTCATGATCTTGCTTCAACAAATTTTTGGAAATGCATCCCGACCGAAAATTTGTTTGCTACGGCGTCTTCTATAA
>LPNX011042779.1:233694-320722 GCA_001517045.1 Pseudotsuga menziesii | reverse complement strand
ACTTGCACATGGTGGGACTCATGGACTAGGCAAATAAGACAAAATAAATGAAATAATGTCTAAGTGGGTAAATACTATGGGTTGATTATTCTAACATGTTGATAGTGGTAGATAACAGTTCCTCTTCATCCTATGACTCTGAAAGGATCAGCTTGCACTTCCCCTTCCCTTTTGTATCAGTTCCTTTATTTCTTGCTGCTGCTCTTTCCTTTGCTAGCTTTTTGATTTTTTCTTAGGTTATGTCATACTCAATATCTCCCAATTCTTCCCCTTCCTCCTATTGGTGTGCTGGGATGACACTTTTCTTAGCTAGATTGGCTACCTACTATGCTGTCTGTGTACTTTTCCTTTGGGCTGTCAGTGGTATGATTTTGATTTGAAGTCGATTGGTGTCCTCTGCTGGTGTTTCCTCTGACATGAAGGTGCTGATGTGTAGTCGGAGTTCATAATCTTCTTCCTTTTCTTGGTCTATTAATGGCTTTTCTATTTCTAGGGTTACTTCCTTGGCTTTTACTGGTATTGACAGTTTTGTGCTAGAATGTCGAGCTAGTTCACGGAAGATATCTTCGACTATTGGATAGTAGTCCAAAGTATTTGCTTTCACCTTTGTACCATGCATATACCAAACCATAGTATGGTCAAGCTCCAGTTGTATGTGTGCAGTTTTTGGCATACTTCGTCAGATGTTCTGGGGTACCCTCCATCTGGTCATCTGAACTTGCAGCTATTGGAACCAATTTTTCAACAGTACCTTTCCATTTACCAATTCCTTCAGCGTTCTAGTCTGGGAAAATGGTTTGAACCTCTACATATGGAATTTTGTGGGTTCTTGGAATTGCTTGTCCCTGACTGGGCACAAGTAGTACATTACTATCCATATTATCAGGGATGGGAACCTTATAATCCCTACCGACTCCTGGAATTTATCGCAGATGCTTTTGAGAATGTCAACAACATATTGAGCCCATCTGTATACTTTTCCTATGCTAGCTATCATATCTACTACCTCTAGCATATCCATTTTCAGGTCGCTTCCTCGACCTGTGGGTGTAAGCCCCGTTGCTATGATTTTGGCCACAATTTGTGGCGTCTAGGATTGTATCTGGCTAATCATTAGCCCTTTGGAGTTCTTTCCTAATGGAGTGCCAGTTAATCACTCTACCAGCCCTTGTTTTATGCCGACTGGGACTAGGTCATGTTGGTTGGATAGACCAGTTAGTTTATATGTTACTTCACCAGAGATATCAACGGGTCTGTCGAAGTAGAATTTCCCGTTGTGGTACCGGCTGATAATGAACTTCACTGCTGTTTCTTTTGTTCCTCCAAAACTTTCCATGAATAGTGTGTTCATGTAGTTCATGATAGAGCTGCAGTTTACCTTCTCTGCTGCTTGGGTTGGTTTCTTATCGACATAGGCCCATTCCTTGATCTCGGACCATGTTTTCACCCATGAGGTCTCTTGGACCTTGGCATTCTTTATGTTTCTTAACCTCCTCATTAAAGGGGTTTCAGCAGATTGTAGTTCCTTTGTCTTTGCTACAGCTCTGGTTTGTTTTGGTGCCATTTTGTCAGTTCTTTGTTTGATTTTTCTTAGAGGTTCTCGGTTCTCAGTTTTCTGTTTGCTAAATTGCTCTCTCTGTTCAAAATACTGTAAATGATCCTTTTTCGGTCTGGTATTTATAGGTGGGGCATTTGACGTTTCTGTCAATGGGTTTATTAATGGCGGAAGTCATGGTCCAGAGTGGTCACTTGGGTTTGTGTTAATGGTGATTTGATTTTGGCGCTCATAGTCATGAAGGCGTGATGTGACCTTCTGGGTCGTTTGTCGATGTCGATCATGTGAGCGGTTGATGGTGGTATGTCGATGGGTTTGATGTCGGCTGTCGAAGCGTTGATTTCCTATCATCCTGGGTTATGGGTGTTGGTTTTGTTTTGTTATTTTTTGTTTTTTTTTGTTTTTTTGTTTTTGACTGTTATGGTCGTTATATGTTTTTTTTTGTTTTTTTGTTTTTTTATAAACTAGTTTTAATTTTTGTACTATTTTAGTCGGGCACCATTAACAAGTTTCTGAAATACTATGCCTTGTAATGTTTTTAGTTGGACTGATCCATTGGCATGAATCTCTTTGACAACATAGGGTCCCATCCATTCTGTATGTAGCTTTTTGGGTTTTCCTTTTACTCGACTAGTGTATTGTAGGGCAAGGTCCCCTACCGACATGCTTTTGTTTTTTATATTATGATCGTGCCATGCCTTCTGTTATTGTTTTTGGATTTCTTGGTGTTGTAGAGCAATAAGTCCGTGTTCTTATAGCTTGATTAATTCCATCAATTGGTCCTTCCTTCCCTGTTCGATATCAACATGTAAAATTTCTGCTATAATAGGTGTTTATTGTCGAAAATGTAGTGGGGCAACTGCTTCTTGTCCATAGACTAGCCGGAATGGTGTTTGGTTTGTTGAATGCTTGTATGCCATTCTGTAAGCCCATAGTACTGCATGTATCTTCTCATCCTAGTCATCTTTGTCGATGTTACAGATTTTTGTTAGGCCTTTTATTAATGTTTTGTTAAATGATAAGCTGTATTACGTCGGTGGTCAATTTGGAACTGATCTGTTAGTGCTTTAATGGTTTTATTAATAAAGTGTGACCCTTGATCACTGATTAGGGTTATTGGACATCCAAATATGGTAATGATATTTTCATAGATAAATTTAGCAGCTATCTCACTGGAACATGTGTCGAATGGTTCTACTTCTGCCCACTTGGTTACATACTCTACTGCAGTTATTAAGTACCATGAACCTATTCTTTTTGATGGTATGGGGAATGTTCCTTGAAGTCAATGGCCCAAATTTCAAATGTCAAAATTGGATTTACTGATATCAAGGGCATTTCTATACTAGGTAGAGGTCGACCCAGTCATTGACATCTGTCACATTGGCTCACAAACTTTATACAGTCTTTGTAAAGTGTCGGCCACCATAGCCCTGACTGTTGGATTTTCTTGGCAGTTGTGTCTGCTTGAAAATGTCCTCCCACTGGTCCATAATAAGCTTCATACATAATATTATTTCTTTCATGTTCTAGTACACATCTTCTGAGGATGTCGTCTAGGCCCATTTTATATAGGAATCCATTTATGAGGCTATATGGTGCATCTTTCATCACTAAGATTTGTTTCTTCTTCGTGCTCATGCCCTTTGGTGCTTGTCCATAATCTAAGAATTGAGATACTTCCTCTAGTTCTGCTAGGACTACTTCTATTCGAAATAAATGTGCATCCGGTAGGTCTTCTTCAACTCCTATCAGTTCCTCTCCTGTGTCTATTCATGATAAGTGGTCGGGTCCGACATTTAATTTTCCTGGTCTGACAACGACTTCGAATTCAAATTCTTGGAATAAAAGTAGCCATCGAAAAATTCTCCCATGGTGTAAGGGTTTATTTACAAGGTATTTTAGTGTTTGGTGGTCAGTATAAAAGATAAACAGATTAGCTAGTAGGTAATGTCGATACTTTTGCAGTGCAAAAACCATTCCTAATGCTTCTCTCTCTATTATCGAGTAGTTTCTTTCTACTTTATTTAATTTTCTGCTGCTGTAAACTATAGGGTAGTCCATTCCATTGTCCCTTGGTTGAGTTAGGATTACTCCTATTGCTAGGCCTGATGCGTCGATCTGTACATAGAATTTGGTCGACTAATTTGGAAATATTAGAATGGGTGCTTCGACTAGCTTCCTTTTTAGTGTTTCGAACGATATGTTGCATTCCTCTATCCAGTTGAACTCCTGATCTTCTCTAAGCAGTTCTTCTAGTGGATAGGTCATATATGAATAGTATCTTATGAATTTCCTGTAATATCCTATATGACTAAGTAGTACCCTGACTTGTTTTGGGTTCACCAGTGGTTTTAAGTCGAGGATAATTTTTATTTTTTCAAAGTCGACCTTGATGCCTTCTTTGCAGACAATGTGTCCTAATAGTATCCCTATAGGGGTTAAAAATATGCATTTCTTTATGTTCAGAGATAGCTGGATTTGTCGACATTGTTCCAACATGAGCCTTAGCCATTTGCACTGATATTTCAGCGTAGAGGATATTTACTAATCATTGAAATATACTACCATTGTTTTGTAAATATATTCTTGAAATGTTTTGACCACAATTCTCAAAAACACTGCAGGTGCGTTTTTTAGTCCAAAAGGCATAACCCTGTAAGCAAATGAGCTAAATTCACATACGAATGTTGTCTTTTTCTGAGCTTCTTTGGCTATTGGTACCTGATTATAACCTGAGAATCCATTTGTAAACGAGTAGCATTCATGTCCTACAACCTCATTTAAGATTTTTTCTGCATAAGGTGTTGGAAATGGGCCTGTTAGTGTAACTTTATTTAAGTCTCTGAAGTCGAAATAGATCCTCAGCTTGGTTGGATCGTGTTTCTTTGGTTGAACAACCATTGGACTTGCCCATTCTGATTGGTCAATAGGGTAGATAATTCCTGCTGCAAGCATATTATCAATCTCTTTCTTGACTGTCTCTTTGTACTTATGAGCTAATTTATATGGCCTTTTCTTTACAGGTCGGACATCAGGTTTAATGTCGATCTTCATTTCACCCATTTCATGGACTAGGCCTTTGAGATATTTGTAGTCTCTAGCAAATACATCCTGGAATTCTTTTAGTAAGTTTACTATTTCTGTTGTTTGTTCTTCACTCCAGTAGTCTCCAATTTTTGCCATTTTTGGTCGATCATCACTTGAGATGTCGAACTCTTTATTTTTTACTTTAGCATCTAACCATTCTGGTGCTTTAGTTTCATTGATTGGTTGGATACCTTCTTTAAACTATGAAAATGTGGTAGGAAAGTCTACTGCAATCATTCGGTCGGTGTCTTCGACTGTCTTGATTTTGAGTACTGTGCGAATTGGTTTTGTTGTTTTTGAATGGTATGATTTCCATCGAAATCTTTTCCCTTCTGGATTTTCATTTTCCATTTGTAGTCTTGTCGATTGTGGGGTTGTCTTGGTTTGTATATTATTTCAATTTATTGTCGGTCGGTCATGTTGTAGGGTTTTGTCCCCAGTCGGTTCTATAAATTCCTTGATATGTTTTGTAGTTTCGACTAGCTTTTCATCTTGTCGTATAAAGCTGAAATCTTTGATAAAATTCTCTCTTAGTTCATGCCATAGGAATGTTTCACCCTGAGCTTCTTCCATTTTGTACCATTTGTTTGGTAAGTCCGGTAGCGTTGATGGGAACAGGTGTGGCCATGTACGTTCATCCTTATATCCAAGTCTTTTCCATTCTTTTTCACATGTTCTTATGTGGTCTTCTAGATCCTGCCCTTGGACAAACATAGGTATTTGAGCTTGTTTGGTTAACTTTTTTCCTCCAAATCTTTATATGAAGTATGTAGAAGCTGTTGTCCATGTTTGCAATCTAGATTGATGGGTATCCCACCATCTAGAAACTTGTCCTATGAAGGTTTCCACTAAGCTTTGTAGTCGGCAATGTTCACCAATGTTTCTGGATACTTGTTCTATATGCATAACTGGTGATTCTGTTTCTTTGTACCTTGGGATTTGTGTGGTATTTACATTTGTTGGTTTTAGGGTAGGATATTCTGTAGTTTTCTTTTCAAATATTTCTGGGATGATGGACACCAAGAAGCATTGTTGGACTGGTTTCTTCTGCACTGTTTGAATGGTCCAGCAACCTCTTGCTTGTGTTTTGTAGTTCTCGACTTCCCAATCATATAATTCTGTGTCTGAATTGTATCCTACTAAATCTTGATTTCCTAAGTGAAGTTCACCATAGACATTAGGTTTTGTGTAGTCCTCATTGTTTTATAAATGATATGATTGTCAAATGTCGACTTCTTCATCAATAGGTTCTATCCAAGGTTCTCCTTATGATAGATGGATAGGTACTATGAATTTTTGTCCATTCCCTTTTAGTTTTATCCTTTCCTTTTCTAAGGATATCGATGCTTTCATTTTTCTTCCCCAAGGTCGACCTATTAACACTAGGAAGGAACTAGATCCTTCCTTAGGGTCAATAATTTCAAAGTCGACTTTGGTGGATATTCCTTTTATGGTCATGTCAAAATTTTTCCAAACTCTGATAGGTTCAATTAGACCTTGGTCGGCTAATTTCAGGTATATTCCTGACTCGCATAGTCGAGGTCTACCCAATTGTTCCCAAGTGTCGCAATTCATCATGTTTACTTGTGACCCGAAGTCGAGCACAACTTGCCGGACATGGTATCCTTCAATTTCTAGGTCGACGAGGGGGTCGGCATCACTTTTGTCCTTCTGGTTTAAAATGCAGATATTTTTTGTTTGTTTTTCTATATTATTGTTGTGTTTAATCTTATACAATAATTCAATGAATTGAGACACCACTTTATCATCTTGTACTAGACGCATTAATTCTTTAACCGTGCTTTGTCGATTATGATCAGTTTCTTCTTGTCGAGCAAATTCTTTAAATATATTCGTTGCATCTTTATACAGTTGTTTTTGTTTAGCTGGGTTAGGACAATCATTCTTTTATTTTATTTTTCTTATACGTGTATTATCACTCCCAATTTTTTGTCCCTTGTTGGGTTACTATATGCAGATTCTTTGTATTGATTATATCATGTTTTTAACGTAGGACAAGACATTAACATTTTTCTTTTTATTCATTTTATTAAGCATAGTAGGGAAATCCTCCAATGAGTGATCCCCTACTCTACTACTAGTTAAAATTTTTAAATCAGTTATGTCCTTGTATGGGCAGTCTGCATATCGATGACCTTCTTTGTAGCACGTAAAACATTGGATGGGCTGACGTGGTCGGTTGTCGCGATTCCCAGAGAATCGACCTCGACCTCGATATCCTCCATGTCGATTGTCAAACTGGTGCTCATATCGATGACCTTCATACGTTTGATTATTCTGTTCGTTTTGAGCATTGCTTCGTTGATTGTTATCATTGCTCTGCGCGATTGCATTTGTCTGGTAGACTGCTTGGTAGTTTTGTCGATTTTTGAAGTTTAGGTGGCAGTTGGCCGTGGCATGAATTTTTACTTCACAGATAGCACACCAAGATGCTTTGCCATTTTTCATGTTATACGGGAAATATTTTGTTGTGTGTTCTCCATGTTCTTGGTAGATGTCGCAAAATCACTTTGTCTGCACAAATAGAACGTCCTATTAGCTGATGTCCTGTCGATAGTTATCTTTTGAATTCCTGGCCATTGAGCATTTTGTGCACTAGACATCCTGAATCTTAAGGTTTAGCTCTTTCAATGATTTCTACATGATTTCGAGCTGTTCTTCTTGTCTAGTATCCATGGGATATGCTTGGAAATATTCATCCATCTCCACTTGTAGAGATTTAGTAAACGCATCTTCGTATGTTTTGAACGTCTCCAGGTTTATGTGCCACCGAATTTTTTGTGATAGACCTGCAAGGAACCACTGAATCAATAGTTTCTCATCAATTACATAATCCAGTTGGCTGAGGAGGTCTTTCCAGTGTTTGTCGTAGTCTTGGACAGATTCTGCTGGATTTTCTGATGTTGTTTTCAATTTTTTAGCTGCCAGATGTTTTGCATTTGGAGTTTTAAAGAACGACAAAAATTGCACTTTAATTTATTCTTTGGATGCTTGAGGGGTTCTTTCAGTAAAGGTCATGTACCACGTTAGTACTCTTTTCCTCAAGGCACCAACAAACTGCACCATCTGTCTATCCTCATCTGTGACTTGATTTACCTTCCATGTCGACTCACAGATGAACCAATGTCATCTAGGATATTTGTCACCCTCATATAGAGGGATATGCCCTGATTCGTGACCCATGTCAGATTGACTATCGCTATCTTCTTCAAGAGGTGGTAGTGGTGGGGGTAGTGGGATGTTTTCCTTGTTTCTTTGTGTAGAGATGTTGTTGATTGAACTCTCATTTCCGTTGGTTGTATTGTTTGTCATTTCTTCTCCAACAAGCAGTTGGTTGGGGTCGATTCCTCCTGTCGATGTCCAACTGCAATTATTTGTCTACAAGTTTGATTGTTCTGTATTCTCCAAATTTGTATTTGGCAGGGGGGTGATCCTTCATTTGTCAGGTAAAGGAAGTGGATACTTCAGTTGGAAGGGTACACCTGAAGCGTGACCCATTTTCCTTCCTCTAGTTGAAGGATCACTAAATTATTATCGTCATTTACTTTGTCGTCTATTCGGCTCCATATACCAAACTCACCAGCTCTTAGTCTTAAATATTCTTCGATAGTGGCTTGCATCCTCGTACTCAGATTCGTTGGAGATAGAGGTCTCACCTCTTGGGAAACTTCTATTTGGAGAGCTTCTTGTTGCTCTATCCACAAGTCTTCTTCCATGGGTGATGCCTCTTCATCCACGCCTTCTTCCTACCGGTCATGACCCGACTCTGGCAGATTTCTTTCTTGGACTATCACCCTAGTACTCATTCCTCTTTGTAGTGCTATACCTCTTTCTCTTCTTTCTTCCCTTCTTTTTAGCCTCTTCTCTCTCTCTATTTTCTGTAAATCCATCGTACCTTTGTGTCTCACTATCCGTTCGATTTCCTTTTTAGGTTGACTTTTCATTGCTGGTGGTGGTATCTATTTTTAGTTGACTAGAATCCTATTCACTTTACCCTGACATATGACTAGCTACCCCCCCATGGCCTACCCAACACTTTAGAAAGCTCAAACATTTCTGTTTACTTGCTTAGGAAATATTCCCACTCCCTTTCGACAATAAATTTCTCCCATTTCCTTTGTTTCTCTGTCCAGTTAGAATTTTGTGGCGGTTCGCGTAGTGATGGACGAGGTTCGATGATATGACCCACTCCTTTTTCTATCAGGAATTTGAACAAAAAGTTTGGTAAGGAGCACTGGAACTACTCGGTAAGGTCTGTATAGAATTTGTTCTGAATGGTTTCTACCGAAGTTCTCTAATCTATAGATTTCTCCTCATAGAATTCGTCGGCGATCTTTTCAAACCACTCCGACAGGTTTGTTCTTCCCCCTTAAATCAATTTCTCTAAAAGCTATTGGTCCTTAGTCGCTTCTAGCTTTTTCATCCAGAAGTTTTTTCAAAAGCTGGGGTACCGATTCTACAAAATTCTCATGGGTTTCGGTTAAGAATATTTCCTTCGCCCGAGGTCATTAATCTATTTATCTACACGTAGTTTTATATGTACTACAAACAATGGAAGCAATGTTGTAATCTCACGGATCACAGAGGGTTACCAATAATACACATTAAAAGCATACAGACATATTAGAGACAAGAGACAAAAACACAGATGTGGAATAACAGATTATATTATATTAAAAGGGTCCATACAAGAACCCAGTTCTCATCTGGCTAAACAGCCTAATATATATGATTTACAAAAAATTACAAATAACTACCTGTTGGTTCAGTCAAATGACACGACCTTATGTGGCTGACCTAATCTCTAATTAGTCAGCTGATCAACTTAGTCAGCTTATCGACTAGCTCCTCCAACACTAGGTGAGTCATCTTATATAGACTATGGATCCTTCTCTCCACTCTATCAATCCATTTGAAATTTTAGACATGTGTCCTATTTCGGATGATATCCTTCCTTTGGATGAAGTCTTCCTAGAGTCTTTGATATAGTCTGATCTTCTATTGGATGTTAGTTCAGTTGTGACTCTAACCTTGATTTTCCTAGTAATCCTGACCTTTCTTCTTATGTTGGTCTTGTTGAGTCTTTTGACTCTCCCTTCAAACAACAAGTCAGTGATCCTGATGAGTTTGGTTTTTCATATGAAATTTTCAACTCCTATGATACTAAGTTTGTTCTTGTAGACTCTATCTCCCTTTTTGATTTTTTCTCTCATTCTGAGGTTAATATTATTGATCATAAACCCTCAGATCTTGGCACTATATATTCCTCTTTCGTTGATTCTGCCTTGACTACACCTTTTGTAGAAGACAGCAAAGTCACATGTGTTTCTGCCAAAGTGACCCACATTGGATCTTTTCTTCTGAATATGATCCTGATGTTGTTGCTTCTTGGAAATAGGATTCTTAGTTGGATTCACAACTGTTTACTGGCCTTGTCTTATTGTTCAAGTTGTAACTGCATTTGCATGTGCCTTGCTCCCAGTTATGAGCCTAATGTTAGCTTCCATGATTTTAGCTCATTGTATAAGCCCCCATCTTTGTTCTCATTGTCGCTAAGCCTTGTATCATTTTGCCTTTGCAACTTGACACCTTTTACCCCAAGGAGACGTTCCCCAAGTGTCCTTATCTTGCTCACTTTCCTTGCATTATGCATAGGTTTGTTCCTTGCGCTTGGAACTAGTTTCACCTATCTATGACACTCGTCTCCTCGTATTTAGAGCATTCTTTCTGCTCTCCTTTGAGCTCGTTGAAAACAGTAAGGAGGACATGAGTTGATTTTTCCAGAATCGTTAAAATTTCATTGGAAATATATTGAGTTTCTTTAGGCCCAGGTCTGACTCCTCAAAATAGACTTAACTGCCAAGTAAACTTGTCCATTTAGGCTCGTTAAGAATATGTGAATGGGCATCCACATTGGTGGTAGGTTATCACTTTTTTGGACCATGTGGAATAATACGAGAAAGGATCACTCTCTTTTCTTCACAATTGAGAAGAGTATTCTTAGGCATAGGTTTATCGCTTTTCCGGACCTTAGGG
Organism: Pseudotsuga menziesii; assembly: GCA_001517045.1. Lineage (NCBI taxonomy): Eukaryota > Viridiplantae > Streptophyta > Pinopsida > Pinales > Pinaceae > Pseudotsuga > Pseudotsuga menziesii. The sequence continues at coordinate 310,020 of LPNX011042779.1, read as the reverse complement.
AATAAACTTACGGAAAATGATCGCCTGGTATGAGCTTAGTTTTCTATTTTTTGTGCTCTAGACCTAAGTATGAAAAATATTTCGAGTGTACTTTATGTATTTGTCATGCTCATTAAACCATAAAGAAAAAATCATTGAGTTTATTGTTGTAAGCCCCATTTCTCGTAATCAAATGGATCTTTCCGAGTGATCTTGCCTTCCTTCACACTCGTAAAACTCAGGCTATATGCTTCTTTTGAAGGAGCATTAGGTAGGTGGTAATTTAACATTTTTTGGACCTTCCTGACTAAGTACAAAAAAGGTGTGCCTTACTTCTTCATAAGCTAAGAGAGTTCTTCTATGGTTTGTTTTATACTTTTCCGGCCTCAGAAGACTAAATTGGACAAAAAATTTCTCCCCTGGAGTCTTCTTTGGAGTTTTCAGGCTCTCTAAACTATGAAAACACCGTCGAGCATGTACTAGTTTAGGCTCGTAAAATCCATGAATCAATGCTTTATCAAGCATTCTTCTGTCTCTTCTTTGAGCTTTCCAAAAATGCAGAAGGTCTCGAATTGTCTTTCTTGTACTTGTTAAACCTTTATAAGAAAGAGGGGAAGGGAAGTTCATTCACATGTTTTTTACATCATGGCAGCAAGTCTTGTTTATTTTAACACAGTTCCAGTTTTGATTCTATCAACAGTTGGGTCCTAGTGTTTTGACCTTATCCTGATTCATAATTTCTTACTCTTCCAGTTGGTCTCCTTTCCAATTATATGGGGAATCTGTCAATGTCTCCTACATTGCAGATTTGTGTCATTGGTCCTTTTGTGTCAAAATCTGCCTAAGTCACTTTTGTGTCGTGCTCTCTATTCAAGGATTAAACCTTTGTTGGCCATTCCGCATTTGACTTGACCTTTTGTGTCGGCCATTCCTTGGTATCAGTTCATTACATCATGTCTTCAGCTTTTCTTGTCATGAAATTCAGTACCAATTCTAGATCCAATTAGTCTCTAACTTACCTCATGTTGGATGATGAAGGATGCCTTAATGCCTTCCTTCCAAAGGATCTCTTCCTATTGAATGCAACACATATTGCTCTAGGAATGAGATTTATAGTTTTATGACAATACTTTGGGGATTGCAATCATCAGTGCAAATTTCCGTCGCTATTGGGTAGTGGAAATACCTTAAGGTCTCCTACTCGATGGATTCTTCAAGTGTTCGACTTCAATTCCTTGTCTTCACACTTGTTAGAATGTACTAGGTACCTTAGGGACCATTTTCATTAATGGTGGTTTCCCTCACGTTTGTTAATGGTTCTCATTATTGATCGGTAATCAAACGATTTCCTCCATGTTCGACTTCAACTCCTTTATTCGCATGGTTAGGATTCACACCTTTTGGCCGGTTTGGATTGAAGACCTTAGGCCGATAGTAGCATCGTCATTTTGCTATTGTCCAAGCTGCACAAGACCTTGTTATATTTTGTATGACATTTTGCTGAGACATAGCATTAGAGAGAATTTGAGGTAAAAAATGGGCCTCAAAAGGACCAAAATGTACCATAAAAATCAACCAATTACATTCTAGTAGATGACATCATCCCCCATGGTTGAGGTGGCATTGCATGAGTTAAGAATGCTTATTTGTCACATTTTCTATGGTGGATGAAAACCCATAGTTAACCAAGGTAGTGGTACAAGTACTTTTAAGTCATAAAGTGAAGTACTTACAATAAAAGTCATTTCACACTTTCTCATAAAATAATATTATTGTTATTTTCAAGTAAAGTACTCACAATTCATTTTCTCATAAAATAATATTATTGTCATTTTCAAGTAAAGTACTCATAATTCATAAAAATGTCTTTTCACATTTTTTTATAAAATAATATATTGTCATTTTCATGTTTTTTTAATTTTAAATTATATATTCACTCAATTGTATTTAATATCATAATGTCAAACTAATAAATATATAATCTGGTACTTTTAATATATATATATATAATCTTGTACTTTTAAAATAAATTAAATTCATGAATGATATTTATATGCAAAAAATGTGTTAGTTATGCATATAAATTAAATTCATTTTTTTAAAATTTTATTTACAAGTTCAAGACAAATAAATGCTAAAGGATAATAATTTTTTTGGAATTTACAATGAATCTTAGTCACATCATTATAGAGTTATTTTATTAATTTTATTTATAGTCAATTTAGAAAAGTAACTCAACCATGGTTATTTATATTGTGCATAAAAAGTAGTGTAGGAGGTGAGTTGTCATATATACCTACCCCATAAAACCCCTAACTCATAATATTTTAATATATCTTATATTTTTGCAGTACATCTCTTAGGAGGCCCATTTTTGACCTCAAATTCTCTCTAATGATCCACCTTGTATTCTTGTGGCTATGATCGATTGTTGAGCATGGATCCACCTTGTTCCTTTGTGGCCATTACTCCTTTAGATTTGATATGGTGCCTTTTTGCATATTGAGCAACCATGATAGTTTCATCAGTTATACATATGTTGGATCTGCCTATATCTTTATGGTGATGATTTGTATATGGACTTGTATGTCCCAGAGATCAGTTTTGTCTGACATTTATCTCTCTTTCAGGTACCTTTGTTCGAACCTTTTGATCTTGGATTCTCTACTCTCTCCATACTCAGTTGTTTCCATTGTATTGTATTTTAACTATCGTCTTCCTCTCTAACCTCATACATTAAGGGGCATCTGTTATAGCTGAAAATGACACATCTCTGCTTGTGACCACTTTCCCATGATTCCGTCGCATGTCGACGCTTCCATGATGACATTTTATGAAAGTCACTAAAAAATTACCTAAATTGGAGGACCCATATCTAGAGTTCTATAATTCTATTTGAACTTATCTCTACACTGTTGGAAATATATTTCAGTTAGCTAAAACTTTCCAGAAGATAGAAAAGTCTGAAAATGTCTAGAAGTACCCTAAAAGTGAGTTTTTTTGATGTGTACGTGAGTTTCCTTAAGCAAACCCGCATATGTACATGAATTTCTATATATAATACTCATGTATGCCTTAAATACATGACTATCTGCATTGCAACCCATGTATACCTCCTCGTGTATGCAATTGTTGTCTTTGCAACCTGCGTATGCCTCCTAAAAATGTAAAAAAAAATACGTATTTTGAAATTCGGGTAGTTTGGGTAGTTATGCAACTGACTCCTTCAGTTGTAACTACTTTGTCTTCGACCCTAAATCTTCATAAAGCATATAAACAGAGGTAGGGAGCTCCATGAGAGGGGAATTGAATCTTTGCATTGTTATGCTAGAGGATTTGGAGCTCTCTTTGCCCACACCTTTTCCCTAGAAGCATTCTCCTTGTGTTGCAGAGCTTGGAGGTTGAGTTCCTTGGAGAAGAGAAGCAACATAACCAAATATAGGTTTCATGAGGTGCCGAAATTGAAGAGAAGGTAAACTTGTACTTGTTTTCAAGATTAATAAAGATGTGATGTCCTTCTTCTTCCCAAATCATTGTTCAATGTGTGATTGAATATCTGTTTATGATCAGATGTTGATGTTAATCAGATTATTATTTCATGTTTCTTTGATTACCATTGTTTTATATGTGGTCATATTGGTTTGAGGAAGGTATAATTCATTTTGTAGGTCTCTTGGAGAAATAGGAGCAAGAAGAGGATTGAATGGATGCTTGGATCAACCTTCATTTGGCTAAGGTATGAATGATTCCAATATTAGAATCTTGCTTGTATTTACTTGTAGAACCATTTGCATCCACCTTTCAAACCCTGTACATTGATGGCCTCTTAAACCCTAGCCATAGGAAAATTTCCTTTACAACAAGTGCAGAGCCTTTCCTTGGATGATAGATGGTGTGTCCTATCATGCTAGTGGATGTAAGTGCAGATCCTTTCTCTGGATGGTAGATGGTGTGTCCTACCATGCTAGTAGATGTAAGTGTTGAGCCTTTCCTTGGATAGTAGATGGTGTGTCCTACTATGCTAGAGGATGTAAGTGCTAGGCCTTTCTGATTGGGTTAGATGTAAGTACCGAGCCTTTCTGACTGGGTCAGATATAAGTGCTGTGCCTTTCTCTGGATAGTAGATGGTGTGTCCTACTATGCCAATAGATATAAGTGTTCTACCTTGCTCTGGATAGTAGATGGTGTGTCCTACTATGCTAGTAGATGTAAGTGCTGGGCCTTTCCTTGGATGATAGATGATGTGTCCTATAATGCCAATGTATGTAAGTGCTGGTCCTTTCCTTGGATGGTAGATGGTGTGTCCTACCATGCCGATGGATGTGAGTGTTGGGCATGCCTTTCTGACATGGATGCTGGATGTGTTCCTCACATGATCAGATGTAAGTGCTAGGCAGGCCTTTCTGGCATGGATGCTGTATGTGTTCCTCCCATGGTCAGATATAAGTGCTAAAGAAAATGAAGACCTACAAGGAGGCTAGGCCTACAACCAACATGAAAAAGGGATGGATTTGTAGAACTTCCTATGACGAGAAGAATTGATAGATAGCACCGGTTGATTGAGATAGCGAAAGCAGTGATGATCCATCCTTGATGATGATCCAACTTTGATGATGATCCATTTTTGATGATGATCTAGTGATGATCCATTTTTGATGAAGATATAGTGATGATCCAGTTTTGATGATGATCCAGTGATGATCCAACTTTGATGATGATCCAGAGAAGAAGACTTGTGCTGATGAATTGTGTAAAGAGAATACCTTCCTAGTTAAGAGGGAGTGTTGATGTATTTGTAACTTCGGAATGTATTCACTTGTATATCTTATATTGTACTCTGATGTTCCTATCGGGAGAATCATTTGTATTTCATTGTAGCCCAATGTTCCTATCGAGAGAGTAATTAATATAATAAAGTCATGTAAAGTCATTGAGGTGAACCCTATATTGTAATTTGAGGAAATAGTACCCATAATTGAGTTGAGGTTAACCCTCCTTGTTGATTAGGGGGAGAAAGTCGCCACAGTTGAGGGGAACTAGGGTTATTAGACTCTCCTAGAGATGTCAGCCCTGGTAAGTAATTGTCAAGTCAGAAACTAGTATAAATACAGAGTGAGACTCTCTATTTGTCACATTCACTCACTCAACTAAGGCGCATGAATGACAGAGGAAGTGATGGAACAAGTGAGAGAGATCAGCTGTCGAAGATCATCTTTACGTTTTCAGGTTTTACTTTTGCTGTTGGTGCTCATTCTATCTCTGAGGAAGTTGTGGGGTTTTCTCCTTTACGGTTTCCCTGAGGAAAATTCCTTGTGTCTCTTGTCTCTTGTGATTATTGTTGTGCATGTTATTCTCTCAGATAAGATGCTAATATCATATTGCTTAAATGATAAAAATATAACATCCATGACGTCGATTTCTTGAGAACCTTTTCCTGACCATCGATATTAGATCTGGTGCAGGATGTGGATCTTGGGTTTTCAACATTTGTTTAAACATCTTCCAGAATTTCTACTTTCCGCCTTCTACCTACACAACTCCTTCCACGCCTTCATTTTCTTGTGTAGGTTTACTCCTGACCATCGGATCTTTTCATCAGATTATCTTTCAAACTTTGTGGATTTGCTCCTAATCGTTGATTGCTTAAATGATAAAAATCTAACATCCATGCCGTCGATTTCTTGTGCACCCTTTCCTGACCATCGATATTAGATCTGGTGTGGGATGTGGATCTTGGGTTTTCAACATTTGTTTAAAAATCTTCCAGACTTTCTGCTTTCTGCCTTCTACCTGCACAACTCCTTCCGCGCCTTCATTTTCTTGTGCAGGTTCACTCCTGACCGTCGGATCTTTTCATCAGATTATCTTTCAAACTTTGTGGATTTGCTCCTGACCGTTGATTTTTTTCACAGATTCATACCTGACTATTGGATTTCTCCATCACAATAATTTGGCATTCGGCCTCTATGTTAACTCACCTCCTATTTCAATGAGCGAAATGATTGATAACCCATGGATATGGGTCCACATAGATCTACAGTGGACTATAAATATTATAGAGCATATTACATTAAAATTCTCTCCCACCCTGATTGTTAACTCACCTACGAGTTGAATCCATGAAATCGTTGAGGGTTGTCAGATCTAGATTGACGGTGGACTTCAAATACCATAAGGATGACTTCATAAAAATTTCACACACATCATAATTTTATTAATACACGCTAGTTCTCCCAGTGAAATTGTTGTGAGTCATTTATCTACTTCCATGATCAACCTCGTCTGCTAATCATGATCTTCTTGGCGTTTAGTTTTTGATATCGCAACTCAATTCCTTTTTTATCCTCCTCGCTCTTTCAACCAGTGAAATTCCTTCTGTCTGTTGATATTTGCATCTTCATATCTCCACCACAAGATCCAAATTCATTTGAGTCCTCTACTCATATGGGTCATATGCTTAGAACTATGTTTCCATCAATGACAACTATATCACACTCCGATATGTTCCATATGATCGCAAAACCTCCAATAGTCACTATGTACTTTTGTTATTTATATCAATAGAAATACTCTTTTCTTGTCCAAATTCATGTGCAAATGTTTATGTTAATTTCCATGGGCATATTTTATTTATACATGTTGAATGGATTCTTCCATATTAGATGCTAACATTATATATATATTGTTTATGGTTGGATTCATTTGTTGTTGAGGGAAAGCTTTAGGTGATGAGCATTGTATAAAAAGCTCAACGATGGTCTTCTTCAGACGCCTGGTCGAGGTACAAGCCCTATTATTTTGTTGTTAGCATTTTACATTTATATGGCATACTTGGGGTTAGAGTTTATTTTTGGTGTCACTCCATCTATTGTGTTCTACCCCAAGCCATATGAATATTTAATCCATAATAGAATTGTCGACTCCACTGGGGAAGTCTCCTTTATGTTGGGGTGTTTTCGGTACTTTTTGCTTGTATTTCTATCTGTTTCTTTGAGTATGTGTGGTTGGTATTCCTACAGTTAGTATTTGATAGTTTATTTGAGTGGTTGGATTCACTCTTACCTTTTTCCTCTTTTTTCAATATGCATGTGTCCTAGTTGTAACAGTCGCCTGTACACGTGACTGTCTATGTCTTGGTCGCATACATACGATGTTGTTTTCCTTATAGTCACATAAATTTTAATTTTTGATTTATATCTTGATTGGAATAATTGCTGGGTGAATTTTGAGTGTTTCCAAGTCCTCTTGAATGTCTATGTTGTTTGTTGACTACCTTTATAGTAGCTGGAAGTTCTTTTTTTTTTTCACTTTTTAGAAAAAATGGTTCTTGATATTGTTTCCATTATTGGTTTTTTTTTAGTGCCATGATTTCTTAAGGTTTTGTTTGGCTTGTCTCTTTATACTTTCTGTAGGGTCTGAGAAATTCATGGTTCTATTTTTCATTTTCATTCATTTATATTAAAAATACAAAAAAATTTGCACTTTTTGCATATTTATTTACATACTTGCATTTGGCATGTTTGCTTGCATATTTGCATATTGCATTTATAGAGCACTTGCATTGAAATTTTTCTTGAAATGGCATTATTCTAGGCTTCATATAAGAAAGATTGCATTGGAATTGGAAAGAGAAGAGACCATTTTTGTGCATTAATTAGTAGCATACCATTTTCATTTGGAAAACAAGTCTAGTACTTAGCAATGTTTTCATGTATGCTTTTCTATTCTTACTAAGTCACAAACATCATTAGTTGCACAACCATATCCCCTTGAGTATGAAATAGCCAAATACAATTAACGCTTATTGATTAGAAAAAAAACTATTTTCTAGGGTGCACAATCAAGCATAGATTTTAGTGTCTTGGGAATAGGATTGTGTGAGTAAACTTATCCACGACTATAAAACCTAAAGAACTAGGTGTTTGTCTAGGGAGTGGAGAAATCCTTAGTATAATTGGTGTTCTCAGGAATCTCCTCTCAAAATGGAGTCAATCCTGAGGAAACATGAATGTTGGTTTTGGAGATAGACCTCCAATACCTTGTATTAGCGTCAGAGATATATCTAGGTTCTATTCATATCTAGGGCCTCTTGAGGTACTTCTATGCTTATTGAGTTTTGTGCTTAGTTACCCTACCCATACGATGGATCTCTGCTATTTTCCTGAGCATTGGTTATATGAGATGACCTTACTGGTTTTTACTAGGTATCATAGGGGATATTTGCAAAGGTTATTTTGTGAGTGTCCTGCTCAGGTAGGGGTCGGACAACACAATTCCTTTACACCTTAAATTCTAATCACCTCTATAACTAGTCTCACACCTTCACTTGTAATGTATGGGAGTCTAGAGCCTATCCTAAGAGAGACACACCTGCTATATATCAGGACCTCACTTATCCATCTTCCTTGTTTGTGTGCATTTGGATTAGCTTATTTAGGAGTGTGCTTTGTGCTTGTTAGTTGGACTTAGGGATTTTTATTGTTTGAAACCTTTTCTTTGGAATCATTGTGGATCGAGTTCAGGAAATCGGTCATTCTTGCTGCTTAGAAGTTTTACCACCTAGTGATCCTTTGTAACGTCTCCACAAGAGGCGTAGATATGATATAGGTGGTAAGTATATATCCCATAGTGAATTTCAGAGAATTCTTACTATGGGCACTACTTTCGAGTCATTGGAGTTTCCTTCGACCCCTTCATTCGAGATGGGAAGGGGAGTCCATGGGACTCCCTCTTGAGCTAGCATATGGGTCCCAAGGACTCCTATGTTCATAAGATTTGATGCCACTTGTACAAAATGAGAAATTAATGACTAAAAAAATGACTAAAATCAGGCTATAAATGACTATCTTTGAGTCAGCGACTAATAGTAGCTAATTTCCACTATCTTATAGCTAGTTGTATTTCACATAGTCATTAATAGCTTGACTTATAAGTCATTGATTTAATCATTGATAGTCAATGATTTAGTCATTGATTTAATCATTGATTTATTCACGGATTTAGTCATTGATTTAGTAACTGATTGCAACAATTAATGACCAAATATACGACTAAATAAACTACTAGATGATAACATATTAATGACTAAGATAAATACGACTAAACATTAGTCATGCTATAATATACCAGAAATTAGCTACTAATAGTTGTATATATACGAATTTAGTTGTTTTCGTAGTCACAAATTTATGATAGGGTACGGAGGAATCGAACCACCAACCTCCTGTCTATAATTAGGCAAGTGCTCTACCATTGAGCTAACACCCTTTCAGAATTTTTTATTGCTTGATAATAATGCTATTGAAACAATTTTTTCATCATTCAAGCATACAAAGTAATGATTATGAAGTTACTATAGATCCATATTAGCTTACCCTGTACTACTCTCTCAAGTCATTTGTGCACTTAATAAATAAATTTGAAATACTTGAAGGACTATTACAAGGTAAGCCATTATGTATCTATAGTAACTTGATAATCATTATTTTGTATGTTAATTCATCACATTCTACACAAACAAATATTTTCAATGATAACCAATCCAAGCATTAGTGTCTTCGACAATCCAATCTCCCCCTTGAGTAAACAATTTAATTGCAATGTTATAGCTACTCTACATCCAATGATATGTTTTTAAACTTCCAAGTTGTCCCCAACAATGTATTTAAACCAAAATCAACCATATACAAAAAATATATAAGAATACTCATAGAAAATGTTAGCATGCTTTTGTTATTTGAGTGCCACTCTAAGTCAGATTTCTTAAAATCCAATGATACAAACATGACTATTTTCAAATACAACATGTATAAGAAAAAAATGTAGAAGATATACTTCAAAGAAGACAAGGGGAATATATTGGAATGCTTGTACTATTTCAGTGCCACTACTGTTACAGAGAGAAATTCCTATGGCTTGGGGTACCACAATAGACAGCTTGACTCCAGAAATCAATCCTTTCGAATATGCAATAGAAATTAAATATCTAACACTAAAGGATTAGACCTCGTACCTTATTCCAGGTGGTTGAAGTAGATCCCCGTTGAGCTTTCCAACTTTAGCTTGAATTGATATATTACTTCCTCAACAACAAGTAAACAATACAAGCATACTATATATATTGGTGTTAGATCTATTCTAGCATATATAATCAACAATGTATAAGCATTTGAAAACATCCCATGGATAAAATATTCCTTCAAACATACATTATTGGATAGGAAAAGATATTTCTATTAATATAAAATCAGAGATTATAATGGATACAACCTTTGTCGGCACGTCTGCAAATCGGAGAAACTGAATCCCCCACTTGGGCCTCTACCACCTCAATCCTCCGTCTCTCGATAACAAGCTCACAAGAAAAAGGAAATCTTGGGAAGAACAGAAAAGTGCTCCAAGGGACAAAGGGATGCAGACTCAAGCATAAGTTCAGGCAACAATGGACTATAGTTTCTTTGCTCTCAATTCTCTCATATGCCTTCAATGTACCATAGAGTTCCTTATATGGATTTTCAAAGGGGTAATGAAAGGTCAAATTTGAGTGATCTCAAGTCATAGGGAAGGCCAGGAGTCAAGTGAGTTAGATCCATGTCAAGGAAAACTCCAAAAGGATTTGGATTTTTTACACATCCCAATGTATGCGGTTTTAGTGGTCAAACCCGCGTATATACGCGATTAGGGGTTTAAAAGTCACGTGTATCATTTTTCACATGTTTTTAGGGATGGTCAAGGAAACATCAAAATACAAAAAATGGTCCAAGAGGTCTAAGGAGTTTGTAGAGGGACAGAGGAAAGGCCATACAAGTGTGATTCACCTGGAGTGGTAAAATCAGCTATAACAGATGCCCCCTAATGTGTGAGGTCAGAGGGGTCATACGATGGCTGAAATACATTATAAGTCCATCCCATAAGTGGAGTGATGAAGGATACCAAATGGAATACCAGCCACCCAATCAGCATAGTACAATGATACAACTCTGCACATAACTACAAATACATATAGCAGTCCCATATACATAAGAGTACAATGGCGATGAATAGGCATGATACAAGATATCACATAAGTGGTCATTGCCATGTACAATATACATAGATCAAAATCTCGATGATGAAGATATACAAAGGATCATGATCTCCATAATGGCTGAAGATATACAAGGGATCAAGATCTCGATAACAACTAGAAATGTCTGACATATACTGGAATCAAGTCACGAGAGCTGAAATCTCATGAACACTGGCATGATCAAGGAGGTAGCATATAAGGGATGCCACCAATCTGGAAGGTATTCTACACAAACCACTACGAGTACATGTCCTACTATGTGAATAGAGGTGTTGAGGTCGAACATAGTAGTCCATCGTCTAATTACCAGTCATTAATGTATACCATTAATAGACATGAGATCACCCACAGATAATGAAAACAGGAATCAAGGTAATAGAGTGCAAACTAACAAGTGTGAATAAATGTGTTGAGGTTGAACACTTGAAAGGATCCATCAATCAGGGGACATTGATGTATTCCCAAAGACTGTCGATGGCGAGAGAACCTGCCACTGATGACTGTAAGTCTCAAGGCACTCAAAATGACTCTAGATTCCAATCCCAGAATAAATGATCTGAAGTCGATGGGATGAAATCCGCTGGAAGGAGGGCATTAAGGCATCCCCCATCATCCAACACGAGGTACTTAGTAAAGTTGTATAATGTGGAAGGACTTGATCATAAGGTGCACGAACCAGTAACTGTACCGGGAATGGCCGGCATGCAAAGTCAAGATAACCGAGGAATGGCCGGCTCAGGTTTCAAATTCCTTCAAACAAGAGCATAACGGCATATGGTGATTGAATAAAGGCAGCATAGACTTGATATACAAATTGGGACATCTCTGCGACACAGGAGACATCGACAGAGGCTCCATGGGGATTGGAAGCTTAACCAGTCAGTGGAGATAAACTTAGATAAATGAGTACAGCTCCTAAAGTCAAACTATAAACCCAACCAATGGATGTGAGATACAGTGCTTTGTTCGAAGGTGACACGACTCGACAACTGCCAAAGATAACATCTTTCCTTGTCCAGATTTTTGGCTTTTTGATTTTTTTGGAATTTTTCAAATATTTAAAAAGCTTGAAAAAGAATAAAATGGATTTATAGTTACAGACTAGGAGGAGACAAGTGTCATAGGGGCAAACAAACTAGTTTCAAGTAGTGGAACATACTTATGCTCAATGCAAGGACACATGTGTAGGATATCGACACTCGGGGGAAAATTCCCTCCTGGTAAAAAAGGGAATCAAGCTGCAAAGGATATAAAAGATGGCTCTACATGGCTAGACATGAGACAAGATTGGGCTATATGGTTGAAACTCAATGTCAGAGAAGCCGACATAAATCTCAATAAAGCAGGCAAAGCTCATGCTAATGCAATTACGACTTGACATACGGGTGTCCTGAGGGAAATAGGCCAGCAAAAGATCAAGAGGAGTATGAGGCTCTTGCGAAATGTCATGGAAGTACTATACAACGGACTCCCACACCCTAAAGGACAAAACGTCAGCATGGGCACCAAATGCAAATAAGGCACTAACTAGGGTACCCATGTAAGGTCAAGCTCTACCATTCATACCATAACACTTCTAAAACAACAAGAAGGTTTCGTGACATAATAGAGTGGGTTCGTACCTAAGGTTATGATGAAACGGTCATAAGGTCATGCAAAATGCAAATGGTGATGAAACCTAACCTATATGCCAGTTTAGACATGATACATGAGATCGACACGAACGAACCAATCCAACGGCTAAAACGACACTCAAAAAGGTCTCCTACATCATGAATTAGGTAAAAAACAGTCCAAAATGATTAGAAATAGTCCAAACTATAGGAAAGGGGGTAAAAATTTTCAAAAATTTGAAAAATTTCTATAAATAGTAAAAAATGCAAAACATTATAAAACATTTGAAATTTTTACCCAATTGAGCTTATATTTTCAACAACGAATTCCAGAAGATCTAGCGGGCGGAATCCACTACCGATTCTTCCAGGTACTTACCCATGCTCTTCTCTTCCATTTCAATGCAATTTTTATCAAATTCCATGATCATTTGAGGTTTCTAGGCCAAACTAAAAAAGTCGCTAGGGCCCACGTGGAAATCGAAGGTTTTTCCACATATAGGGATGGATATATGCAGAATAAGGCCCTCACAGTCGCGTACATACGTGGCTGTTTGGAAAACAGTCATGTATGCGGCCGCGCATGAGGTTTTTCAAGTAATATAATGGGTAAACTTGCAATTTTTTGTGCAGGATGGTCCTAGAATGGAGAGGGCGTGAACATGGTGATGTAGAGGAGGCAGTAAGGGCCGATATAATGGCTTAAAAAGTGCTGCGTGCATGTGGACTCTACAAGTTTTGGTGTCTTGGTGGCTTGAGGGCCAAACCAAGACTATTGCAGATGCTGGTGGATTACTGGGATCTAGACTCTGAGTCCTTCCAGATAGATGGGATGTCCCTCACTATAGAGGTGGAGGACATATAATTTATTACTGGACTTTCCCGACGGGGAGAAGTAGTGAACCTCCGTTCGCGTGATGGGACCAGAGGTGGCCTGACTATCGATGAGTACATTGCAGTGTACTGCTATCCATACACAGAGAAGGTGGGGAGTCAGGTCCCAACCAACTCTATACAGGTGCTAGGCCTAAAGGCCATACTATTGACATTGGGCAGGATAGCAGGCATGGCATCACTCCACCATGCCTCGCGGCATCTGATGTTCTATGCAGTGGAGTGCATGAGACCCACGGTCTATGACTGGAGCACTATACTACTGAGCAACATGAAACATCAGCTCAATGAGTGTAAGGTGGGTAGAGTGTGGAACTTCAGGTTCAGCAGCATATTGAGCACATTTTTCTTCGAGCATGTTCCAATATTGAGCCCCAGAGTTGACGTTCCTCTTCATGGGGTTCAAGATCCGACCCAACGACATTGGGCAGATGTAATGTGTAGACTGGGGGGAGGTAGGGTGGCCAACCCCTATCCAGCTGATTTCTTTTCGTGGTGGCGATGACTGATAGTTGCCATCGATGACTACCCCTATGCGGGGATAGATTTCAGGGGGGACCCAGACATGCCGCTACCACCAGGATCGACATATGCTGACATAGGTAATGAATCTGGACCCTCTCTTTTAATTTTTTGAATTATTTAATTTTTTTGTGTTTTCTGATTATATGGAATCAAAAAACATATTTTTGTGTGACAATACATAGTGACATCTACCATTTGCATGCAGATGTTGGACCACTGTGGCATGAAGGCTTCCCTCATCATATACGGAGGGGAAGAGGAGATGATATCACGGGTGTGGATGCTCTAGAGCATTCATAACAACTTTGTTAGGCTGACACACAGAGTTCCCATGGCGCAAGTCAAGGACTTGCCTGAGGGTATGCAGCGTCAGGTGGCGGGTGTACCATGAGCATGGGTGCGATTATTTCGACGGCTAGCTAGAGCCGTAGTGACCTTCCATGATAATAACCCCCCTCCTCCTCCCTAGGCTTAGATACCTGGGAGTTATACATTTTGTATTACTGTGTATTATATTTTGGTGGCTCAAGAGCCCCATTTTTGTATCATGACACTATGTACTACCACATTTTGGATGTTATATAATTTTTTTTATGGTGATCGATTTATTTATTTACATGTGTACAAATTTGTGTTTGTGATGAATTTATTGTGTATGAAACAAATGTCAATCTATCACGTGGTTAGCATATGAGTCAGCAACTTGATTATTAATTCTTGGAATATGCATGTATGTTATATTGTCAAATTGCCATTCTAATAATCTCACACGTAAGAATCTTCTTAATAACGTTGGATCTCTAACATGGTACAAACCATTAAGCTGTGACACTACTAACTTTGAATCAAAATGTACCTCAAGAGAGAGAATGCCATGCAAAATGGCATCCCGTAGAAGCTGAATAACGACACTATATTCAACAACATTGTTGGAAGATGGCTGCAAACATATGCTTCCTAAAGATAGTACCTGACCCATAGGAGTATAAATCACCCAAACAGTAGAGGCTGAGTGTTGAATGTGACGACTTGCACCATCCATGAATCCTATGCAGGTGGAATATTTCATTGACATCTACCAAAATAAATGGAAACTAATCACAAACCCGATCACGATAAGACAAAGACCTAACTATGCAAAACTATACAATAATATACAATAACGAGCCTTGCCTGAGAATCATGCATAGTATTTCTTGAGATAGAGCCCATTTCTAGGCTCTACCAAGGCCGTTCCCTGATAATCCACCAACTCATAAGCACCCTTCTATAACACACGTTCGACGATGTAAGGACCACACCACATGGGGTTAAACTTTCCTGCCCCCAAGGGTTCTTTCGGTTGATCCCACAAAAGGACCAAGTATCCCTCACTAAACCTCCTTGGACAGACAGACTTATCATACTGGACCTTTACGTGATGTTTATTTACTTCTAGAGCCACTAAGGCATCTCGACGCTTCTCATCAAGCTGCTCAAGGTGGACCAAACGCTCCTCCAATGGTGAAGTGTCTGGTAAGAGTTCTATAGCTAGCTTCAAAGAAGGAATCTCACATTCAACCAAAAATATTGACTCCACTCCATGTACAAGTTGATATGGAGAAAAACTTATGGTAGTCTTAACAACGGTTCTATACGCCCACAAAGCAGGATATAACATGATGTGCCGATTATTCTTACTCTGTGCAATGGTTTGTTGGAGAATGGATTTGAGTGATTTATTCACTGCTTCTACCTGTCCATTCGCTTGAGGGTAGTAAGAGGAGGAATGATCTTGGTTGTACCCTAATTTTGATGCCAACTCTTCCATCATACGATTTTGAAAGTGTGAGCCATGGTCAGTGACTAGCTCTTTTGAAATTCCAAACCGAGTAATAATCTGGTTGAATACGAAGTGCATGATTGTCCCACCGTTGGATTTAACTGTAGGAATAGCCTCAGCCCATTTCGTGAAGTAATCAACAGCCACTATGATATGATGATGCCCCCCAGCTGAAGCTGGGTTGCAATCCATAAAATCAAGCCCCCACTTAGTGAAGGGATCGACGGTGATGATGGGATGTAGCGGGGTAGGTTTCGAGTGCATATTACATGCAAACACCTGGCAAGGGTGGCACCTCTTGACCTCATCTACACAATCCTTAAAGATCGACGACGAGAAATAACCCACTCTTAAGATTTTTTGGGCTGTAGAAAGCCCAAATAAATGACCACCACACGCCCTTCCATGGCAATGATTCGGCACTACCTCAGCCTCTTCATGAGTTAAACAACGTCGTAAAATGGAATCTACCCCACGACAGTACAAAGTGTTATCCACTATGAGGTAGTTATTAGACACGTGACGTAATCATCGTCGTTCATCCTGTGAGAGGTGAGTAGGGACCTTCAATGTTTGTAAATATATAATGATATCCCCCCATGGGTCTAAAGTTGATATTAAGAAGATGTGTTCATTGACAAATGTATCTTCACAAACCAACTCCTCGGCCTCGCTTTGGAAATCCGATATAAGCTCTACAAAAATTAACGATTTCTTCAATTTTTCTGAAACAAACTCAAGATCGAATTCCTGTAAGATGACAATCCGTTTATTATATTTTCCCCCAATCATCCTTCGAGTGAGGACGAATTGAAATGGATTGACATGGGCTACAACCAAGGTCTAGCGAAGGATAATATAATGTCTTAGCCGCTGAACCACATGTACGATAGCTAAAGCAATCTTCTCAACATGAGAATAACGAATCTCAACGTCAATAAGGTTCCAGCTCAGATAGTATATGACATGCTCTTGGAGCTCCTCATCCTCTTGAACCAAAACCATACCAATCGTCTCCATGGACCTGGCCACATAAAGTAGAAAATCATGGCTATAGTCTGGGGGACTAATCACCAGAGCTGATGCTAGGGCTCGCTTGAGCACATCAAAGGACTCTTGGGCTCACTCATCCCAACAAAAGGTGGTGTTCTTCTTCAAAAGACGCATGAAGCCTCTAGTCCTATTGACAAAATTGACAACAAATCTCCGTAAGAAGTTTGCCATGCCTTGGAAACATTGAAGATGATGAATATTCTTCGGGGGAGACAACTGAAGTATTGCCTCAACCTTCAAAGGGTCAACTCTTATACCCTCTTTAGAAACGACGAATCCTAACAAGTGACCTGACTTCACACAAAAGATGCACTTATGAGGATTTAACCTAACCAAATAATGGTGGCATCTTTCGAATACCAATCTCAAGTGATCGGAATGACACATTCTCATATGAGAATGAGCAGTAAGGTCATCCAAAAATACTTCGATAATCGATTTGAGATCGTGGAAGATCAAGGTCATTGCCCGCTGAAAAGTAGCTCTGGTGTTCTTAAGGCCAAAAGGCATTTTCTAATATGCAAAAGTTCCCCAAGGACAAATAAATGCAGTCTTATGTTGGTCCTCAGGTTTAATTTGCATCTGACTATATTCAAAAAAGCCATCCATAAAGGAAAAAACCTCGCTACCCACACACTCATCCAAAATATGATCAATAAATGGTGTGGGGAAATTGTCCTTAGGACAGGCACGATTCAAATCATGAAAATCAGTACATATGCGGATCTCTCCCTGCTTCTTATCCCCCGAAATGGGGTTTGAAACCCACTCCATCAAGGGAATAGGATAGATAAAATCAGCTTTCAATAGTTTCTCTATCTCTACCTTAATCGCGGGTGCTTTCCTAGGATTCACTACACGCAAGCGTTGTCGAACAGGCTTAGCATTGGGATAAGTCTTAATCTCGTGTTCGACAATACGAGGGTCGATTCCTGGCATTTCATCATAAGACGAAGCAAAGATATCACATAATTCTTTAAACAGCTTGGTGTATTCTTGAATCTCAGCATGGGAACATTCTGCCCCAATATAGACATTCTCTATCCTGCCAGGATCGTGAGATATATTGATAGGAATCGTTGAAGATATGTTTGCCATGTTTCCATCAGCCATCAGACCAAGAAAGCTTAATGGAACCATAGGACTACCAACTCTCTCACTAAGAACCGCCCTAAAGTCCTCACACTCTAAGTGGTCAAGCTTGATAAGAAAGTAAGATCTATGATGGATTTCTTCCCATGGTGGCTCAACTCCCGACATAGCCTCAATAATCGCTTCATCTGAAAAGAAAACAGTATCAAGGCAGTCGTGCATGTGAGAAGATTGTACTACCCATGCCACCAGCACATAAGGGTCCTTCTCTTCCGTCCATGAAGAGGAAGGACTGGGCTCTGCAACACACTCGATATTAGCTTGATAATCTATCATAGTTGCAGGCAACGACATGTCTGTCACGATGGGCTCACTTGGAGTACTCGGTGTAGGAAGAATCCAAGGATCTTCCATATGACTCACACGAAAAGACACCGATCTCATAGATGTCGAAGCCTCACCGAAACTAGACCCTATCATAAGGATCGGTGTAGGACAACTAAAGCTTCCCATGAGGGATGGATACATGCCTACACCCACACTCCCAATTGCTGGCTGAGAGTGTTCAACGATCAGGATCGAAGCTCCCAAAGATGTAGTAACAGATGGATTCTTGAATGACATTTGATCAATCATGACTATATTCCCGTTAAATGGAAAGCATACAATGTGAAATAGGAAAGAAGCAATGGCTTGCATACTGTACATCCAATTCGTACCTAGCAAGAGCTTGTAGTCAAGGGGCGCATCAACCACCTCGACCTCTATCGCAACGGTCTTCCTTCCCAAATGGATCTTAAGGGAAGGAAGGATCCCATGCGGCCTAAACAAGCTCCCATCAAACATAGTTAACATGGTCACTAATTTAGACAGTTCAGGGGAACCTAAACCCTTCCAACACAATAAATACATCATAGAAGTGGCAGCGCCTTCGTCAATCATAGTGCGCTTGACGATCATGTTAAGACATTCTATGTGAATCAAAAGAGATACATAGTAAGGCAAGCGAGGATGAAGTCCTGTGGTTTCAAATTTAATCATGAAGGAAGAATCATCATCATTCACACCAAGGGCAGAAAGTAAAGCCTTCCTTTGCGAAGGACAACTCTGAAGCACTTCCAATGCAGACATTGCACAAGGAGTGTGGCCCAAATCCTCAACAACTGAATAGTTCTGAGCAGCTCAGGAATTAGGATTATGCTCCGAACGCTTAAGGAATCCCTTAGGAATGCGAGGTGCAGCTTCAAGTTTATCCATAGGTTTCTCAATACGCAAAGGAGACCTTGGTGGATCAGGTTCTTTTCCTGGGCTGGGTTGTGACGAACCATAGTCCTTCGCATGGGTCACAACTTTTGTAGCATGTACCATGTTAATGCAATCACTATCACTACCCTCCAGCGGATCTTGATCACCACTAGATTGATCATGGGTCCTCGAGTTCATATTTTGATTGTGCGGTAAAGGGTTAGTTAGCACAGCTGGTCCCTGTGCCAAGAATATTGAGGCCTCATCAATACGAGGGCACAAGTAAGTGAGGTGATCATCCTTACACAACTTGCAAGGGAATTTAACCTTACGTTTAGCTTGCTTGTCCCCCCCAGCATTACGGGAATTCTTGTCATTACTATTAGCATTTTCATTTCTATTCGCACCCTTACGATTATTCTTACCCTTCTTTTTATTCCATCCGGGCTGCTGCTTACCCTTCTGGTCTGACGATTGCACTGAAAGTACACTCACCGTTTGGGCGGGTTGAGACAAAGCCATGGCTTGTCCCGAAGTAGATTGGTTGATTGAAAATTGACTTACTTGTTTTGCAACCAAATCCGTAGGTTTAGCACTTGCACAACCAACAATGCCATCGGCATGTGGTCCAGGTTTAACTTTGGGGTCGAAACTAGAATGCAGAGCATTGGGAATGATTTCATATAACAAACTAGACTGAGCATAAATCAAGTCCAGTTCCTATGCCCTAAAAATTGCTTGTTCCTCATTCTGCACTC
The DNA here is from genome assembly GCA_001517045.1 of Pseudotsuga menziesii. Classification (NCBI taxonomy): domain Eukaryota; kingdom Viridiplantae; phylum Streptophyta; class Pinopsida; order Pinales; family Pinaceae; genus Pseudotsuga; species Pseudotsuga menziesii. The sequence goes on along the minus strand of LPNX011042779.1, from coordinate 289,971 downwards.
CGAATGTAGAAACATCCTTCGCTATATATGGCAATAATGACTTAAGGAACCATTCGAGGAGGAATTCCAGTGGTATAAAGGATTTAATTAACCTCTTCCATCTATGCCACTCTTGGATATGATCCGAGATATGTGTGGCTTTATCTTGCCAAAATGTCGACAAGAGTTCAATGCCAATGTCATAACGCACTGGTAGCTGGAAGTGGTTAATAAAAGTCATCACTAGGTCATTGAACAAAGAAAATGCCCCCCTAGGTAGCTCTATATACCATTTCACAGCAGGTCCTATAAGGGTGCATTGAAACAAACTTAAACAGATGGAGTCCCGGTGTAAGAAATTCGAGGAGCACCATAGGTGAAAGGTAGTAACATGTTCACTCAGATCCTCTCCCAATTTTCCCTCGAATTTGGGTATGTCCGACGGGAGATTATTAGGGACAGCCAGCCAAGCCGGGTCATGAGCTACAGGATCATTCATCAATCTTGACAAGTCAAGAATATTCAGTGTTGCAAGGAAAGGGAGCCTAGGATGATGAGGTCTATGGACCACTCCCTGATAGTTTTGATTCACATAGGTCTGATTACCACCATGGCCTTGGCCATAGTGCCCTCCTCCCATTTGACCCATATAGGGTGGCATGGAAGCACCATAGTGTGGTGGAACTTAACTATCTGGAGCTACAAAGCTGTAATTTGGAGAGTAAGCAGGTTGTTGATACCCACCCCCATAAGGTGAAGAACCTTGTCCATACTACATCTCATAATAAAGTCCATAAGTCATCGCATGCGATGCCCCATGAGACACTTTTTAAGTAGGAACATACACTCTGGAAGTAGGAATATACATTCCAGAAGTAGGAATATGACCTGTAGAATTATGAGCATGACCTCCCAAAACAACAAGTGGTGCATGAAGTTGAGACACTACCGGTCTAGTAACTGCAGTATGGACATAACTCGTAGCAATGTTCCGACCCGAAGGACCACGTGAATGAGGTGGAGGGTGAACATTCGAAGAACTAGGGATAGAGGACGAAGGGATCTATGTAATTATGTACGTACTATTCCCTATAGTCACTCGTCTCGGATCTAGTATCCTAATAGGATCACTAACCTTAGACCTAGGAGGAATATGTGATGTAGCTTCCACCACCGGGATGGAAGGTGCAATGTGAATAGTGCTCCCAAACCTCTCCGCATGGTAAGGAATGAGAGTGCCCCTAGGCATAGTGTTAGGCTTGAACTCAAATTTTACATGAAATGCCAAATCATGTGTGGGAAAACCAGACATACCATAACTACCATAACTAGTGCTCGCGGGTTCAAAATGAGTCTCATCATCCTCCGGCATTCCATACCGGCGATGCGTCAATGGGGAATCAACCCTAGAGTAAGTAGGTCTATCATGAAAGGTTCCTATCTTAGAAATGACAGGACCTAATGCAGTCAATTCGGGTGAAGGATCATAGGTAGGAGTAAACTCCCCATCTTCCACCTGAATGGGAGAAGGTGGTTCAGGAATACCTTCTATATGGTCTCCCATGGTGTGTGAATCAATGTCCGAAGTAGTTCACCTGGACTGTCTATTTCTCTCTTCCAAAGGAGGAGGAGATGTAGAAGGCAAAAGTCCTACTAAACGATGAGAACAACGAGGAGCCACACCTAAATCCACAGTGAATCAAAAAATATAAAAGACTCTCTGTTTACGCAAACCCTAGGCAAGCTAACATGCACAGAGAAATCACAAATAAAATCTAAAGCCAAATGCAAGCAATCAAGGGTAGGATAAGTGAGCTCTCGAATGAAGCAGGTATGTCTCGCCTAGGAGAGGCTTGTGACTCCCATACACAACAAGCAGAGGTACGTAACCAATTATTGTGGCCCTCAGCTTGAACGCGTAAAGCGACTGTGTTGTCTGACCCCAACCTGGCCGGGACACCTGCAGATTAACCCCTGCAAAGTACCCCCTCGATATCCTAGGTAAGGCCACTAAGGTCACCTCAATGTAATCAATGCTCAAGCAGACAGTCGCAGGCGGGATTGATCGTATGGGCAGGGTAGAAAAGCCCGAAACTCTCGAAAGAGCCCCCAGATATGAATACAATCATAGAAATATCTCTGGTGCTACTCAATTATGACTAGGGGTCATCCCAATCAATAACCGCTCACACTGCCTTGTGCTTAACTCCCTTTTGAGAGGAGGATCTTGAGAAACACTGTTTATACCAAGGATTTCACACACTCACATGGACAGACACATACATGTTGTTGTTTAGTAGTCTTGGAGAATTTACTCACAATGAAATATTCCAAGACCCTAAATCCTAATCTTGTTGGTGAACCCTATCAAATAAAATAGTGTAGTTCATTTTAATTAAGCGTTTATTTTAATTGGCTTTATTACTCAAAAGAGGGATATGGCCATGAAACTAATGGTGTTATGACACAACATGAAGTAAAATGCACACCTAACAATCAATGCAAATGCATTGTGTCCATGAAAACAGGGTATGCTACTACGTGAAATGCACAATTTTCTTCAAATGATAAATGCAAGCTTTCCTATATGAAATCCTAACTAATACTCCAAATCAAATATAGTGCAAGTACTATGCAAAATGCAAAATGCAATGCATGATGATAAGCAAATATTTTTGGATTTTTTGAAATAAAATGAGATATAAAAATCAAAAGAATGATTCTACAACCCCTAGACTCTACAATCATACTCAAGCAAGACTCAAGCAAAGCACTAAGGTACAAGAAATCTAATGCACTAATCCCAAAACAAAAAGTTGAAAATGCAATGACAAGAACATTCTTAAAAAAGAAATTTACCCAAAAAAAAACGTCTCTGGTCAGAAACAAAGGTGTATACAGACTCTAGCAGTATCAAAGGAGACTCAGCAATCATCAAAATTCACCCAGCAACCATTTAACTTCCTCTAAAAGGAAAAACTAAGGGCATACGTGACTGTTCGTAGTAAACCCGCGTGTATACGCGGAAATAGCAGAGAAACCCGTGTGTATACGTGACTGTGAGTTCAAAACTCACGTACAGGAAGAAAGGTGCATAAAAATCAAGGAAAATAGAGAAGCCGAGACAAAATTCACACCAATCAGACACTACCAGGAAAACATGCCCCCAGACCCATCATAGAAACAAGAGAGAAAGAGCAATTCAAAGTCATTGAATGCTGATAGAAAATCCCCAAAGGACAACTACTAGGAACTCCCCAGCAGAGTCGCCAATTTTGTTACGGAGAGAAATTCCTATGGCTTGGGGTACCACAACAGACAGCTTGACTCCAGAAATCAATCCTTTCGAATATACAATAGAAATTAAATATCTAACACTAAAGGATCAGACTTCGTACCTTATTCCAGACGGTTGAAGTAGATCCTTGTTGAGCTTTCCAAATTCATCTTGAATTGATAGATTACTTCCTCAAAAACAAGTAAACAATACAAGCATACTATATATATTGGTGTTAGATCTATTCTAGCATATATAATCAACAATGTATAAGCATTTGAAAAAATCCCATGGATAAAATATTCATTCAAACATACATTATTGGACAGGAAAAGATATTTCTATTAATATAAAATTAGAGATTATAATGGATACAACCTCTGTCGGCATGTCTGAGAATTGGAGAAACTGAATCCCCCACTTGGGCCTCCACCACCTCAATCCTCCATCTCTCGATAGCAAGTTCACAAGCAAAAGGAAATCTTGGGAAGAACACAAAAGTGCTCCAAGGGACAAAGGGATGCAGATTCAAGCATAAGTTCTAGCAACAATGGACTATAGTTTCTTTGCTCTCAATTCTCTCATATGCCTTTAATGTACCATAGAGTTCCTTATATAGCTTTTCAAAGGGGTAATGAAAGGTCGAATCCAAGCGATCTCAAGGAATAGGGAAGGCCAAGAGTCAAGTGAGTCGGATCCATGTCAAGGAAAACTCCAAAAGGATTTGGATTTTATACACATCCCGATGTACGCGGTTTTAGTGGTCAAACCCGCGTATATACACGATTAGGGGTTTAAAAGTCATGTGTATCATTTTTCACATGTTTTTAGGGATGGTCAAGGAAACATCAAAGGGAAAAAAATGGTCCAAGGCATCTAAGTAGTCTGCAGAGGGACGGGGGAAAGGCCATACAAGTGTGATTCACCTGGAGTGGTAAAATCAGCTATAACAACTATAAGAAATATTTCTTGCAATGAAAGGATATGAATAATATTGATTTCATCTCACAACCAAAACCGTTTTCATAAGATCATAACCATCAATGTTATGAAGTTTTTGTGGGGAGTGATTTTCCCATATAAAGGGATTGATGTCACAATTATCTATTGGAATAAAGGTAAGTACATCCAAGGTCAAGAGATTCCATGTCCAAAAATGTCTTGAATTAACCCCACAACCATTTCTGACCCAAAGTTATGTTGGCAAAGGAAATGCACCATTCAAAAGGAAAACACAGGATTGTATTTTATGCCTAAAACATTTTGCAATAATGTGTTGGTTGGTTGAAGCATTTCTTCAAACACATTGACTGGCTACATGGGAGGCTACATTCTTAATCAATACAGGTAAAGTTTCTTCCTCTGTGAGCTCACTTGCTTTCTAGGTTGTATTGTAGGCATTATGTGCTATGATTTCTCCCCATGAAATCAATTTCTTAATGGTTTACTTGCAGAAATTATGGCAATTATTTTAACCCATGAAAATATCTTTCTCATACAAGAAAACACACGGTAAGTTAATGCCCAAGAACAAAACTTATGAATGAATTTCTTCGAGAAAGAAAAGCCATGAACTTGGCATATTCTTGGCCTAATATGAACCCAAAACTTGTTATGAAACAATTTTCCAAAGTAATGCAACAACAATTATCATATTCTTTTGTACAAATCAAATCAAAATTTCAAAGTGGTACAACAAACACTTAATATGTTCCATTACCAATTGGTTTACTAATTAGAAGTCCTTCTTCATAGACCTTCTTCATGAAACCATAAACACTTGTGAAAGTAATGTGTTATAGAAAATAACTCATTACTAACCATCGTACAAACATAAAAGACAACAGTAGTGAAGTAGAAGGACAACATTATGAAAAAGTCAAGGAGCTGTCCAAGTCTATACATATCTCCGCCGAGAACCTATTCTCCATTTCCACCAGGATACTTTACCCTCAAACAAATCAATCTGGTTTAGTCCGACATCTTGTCCCTTTCCAACTTGTTGCAATGTCAAATTTACAAGTTCATTCTTAACAAAGGAAAATGTGCATAAATGGAAAGGAAAACAATAAAATATTACAGATAAATAACTACCTGAATGTGTTCATGATGAGTGATGTTTCCCTATCGTAAAGTCGAATTGAACCCTGCATATTGCATGATGTGTTAGAAACACATATTTAGTAGGCATATTTTTGCTAGAATGCCTATTTTGCATGTATGCATTTTCTTGCAAATTCCGATACAACATTTTTCTAGCACCATTATATTTCTCATGTCACTGTACACAACTAATGGTGTAGATTCACAAAACAAGAAGGCTCACAGATAGCATTTTCAGCACCACTGGACAGAAACACAGGTGTCCCATCTCCTCTCTTTGATTTAGCTTGTACCCAATTCAAAAATAAGATTATGGTCAGGCCAATATAGGGACAAATTATGGTTGTTGCCTTCTTAATATAATTGTTCACAACTTACTATATGTTGATGATTTGGGGATTCTACATCATATAGTTGAGGGCTTGTAGTTGCAGAAGAAACTAGGCTTCCTTCATTACTTTTGTACTAATAAAACACTGACAACCAATATTGAGAAAAAAAGGTTACAACTTTCAATATTCCAAAACAAGAGGCTTTGCATATCTAACCTTCTAAGTTCTAGGATTCATAAGTAGTACACTACCCTTGCCACTCACAAATGGCAACACTTTTCCCTCCATTTCAAGATACTGATCCTGAGATCCATTTATTTGATGCCTACGCACACCCAAATATTTTTATAGTTGTAAGGTTAGGTCTGTAATTTAGTTTGTCAGAAACGCTTATGTAAAGAAATTACTGGTACTCATGTTTTACAGGACTATTATAAAGAAAGCAAACAATTCACTTTCAGCATTGTATTGACCAAGTTTTGAGTCCCCCCATTTATTGTGAACACATTTGTTGATATTTTCCACCTTTGTAAACCTCAATAGAGGAACCCTTGTAAACCTCAACAGAGGCATGGTTAAAACTTGATACAAAATCAGGGAGGCATTATTAGGATGGAACAATGCATTACCAACTTCTTCCTGCATACTTCATCTCACACCTAGCAATATAGAATTTAGTCTCCTAAAGAATATTGTCTCAATAAGCTCTTGAGATTTGGATGAATTTTGATCTCTTAATTTGAGACTTAGTGTCAAGAATTTTAGACTGATTTTAGTATATTGCAATTTAATTTCTAGATTACTACTTGATTAATTTTTAAATTGTTATCTGTATTAACATGTAAGAGTGCATGGTGCCCTTATCCGCCTGCACCTTCACAACCATTTCAAATCATTGCGTCTCTCTCTGTCCCATTGGATGCTTTTGCCCACTAGTCTATCTCACTCTTTCTTTCACACACACACACACATCTAGTGTGATGAATGTGATATGAATTTTGTATGGAACAACTTGTAAGTCTCAATAAAATCAAATTGTATAAATTTAAAATCAAAAGAAACTATATGAACTGACATCATTGAAAATCATGTGGATTGTTATTATCAGCATTCCATTTCAGAAAAAAACATGTATGTAGGAACTAATCCCATCAAATAGTAAATCAATGATAAAAACATATTGAATAAGGAAAAACATAACTTCAAAAATCATCACGATGAAACAACACAAAGAAGAAAAAATGAATTGTGAATTTTCTACTGTGAGCCAATAATGAAACAACTTAAATTTAAAAGAGATTATGTTTACCTTCACAATTAGAATAACCATCTCCCATAAATTAAACACCTTCAACCAAAGGGCACTCACAAACTCTACCCTGAAAAGTATCCTGCCAAAAATAACAAAACAATTCATATTCATAATGCTACAATTTTAATGGTTCAGGTGAGTCCTACCACAGAAACACACCATATTTATATCCTTTGGTTCAAGCATCCCTTATACCTTTTAGGAAGTTATGTTTCACTTCTTATCTTGCTAGTAACCACCATTATTTTTCAAACATTCATTTGTTTCCATATCTAGTTTGGGAAACAAAAAAAGTTACTTCCATGCATTTAATAATGGATTTTAAAATTCCTTATTCCTAAAAATTCAAGGTATATAGCTATGAAACTAGAATTCATCCACCCATAAAGCAAATCACCTTCACTCAAGAAAACAGTTGGCTCAGTAGTTTCTTGAAATCCTACACAAATTTCCTTCAAGACAGCCCCCTTGTCCATTTTTCCTGCAATTAGATTTAGAAGGATGTTAGTTTTCCAGATTTTATTCTTGCATTTGTAAAAGACAGAATGTATAATAAGAAAGGATGACAACATATATATTGTTTTTTGTTAATAATAAGTGTGGGAAAAATAGTGACATCACCTCGAGATCTATGTCCAACCTATAAAAAGCATAACACCATGAACTTTAAATAACACACAGACTATATAATACTAAGGGAATGAATGACAGCATGGCCACATCATAGATGTTTACCACATAAACCATACCAACACGACTTAACAAATATGGAACAAATGATAACAAAAGCTTCTATGATCACAACTCTCGGATAAAATGGAAAGTAACAAATGGAATACATCTAGATTCTATTCTAACCTGTGCATCTTTCTCTTGTTTCAAGACAGGGTTCTCTACATTTGCAGTTGGATCCCCCATGCATTTTTCTATCTTCTTGACATCCAAGTTTAATTCTTTGTTTGCTTCTATGTCTCCTGAATTGACTAGATCTGATATTTCTTCTCTGTACCTGCTCCTTCCTCTGGGGTAAAAATCAGTTTTACTTGCCTTGTGATATTCACTCCTTTTGTCATGTCTATGACTCATGGGGCCTAACCTATTACAACCAATTCTCCTCTCATCCTCCCTACAATCCTTATAACCCCCAGTTAGTATTTGACAGTTGGTTCTTTCATCATCTCTACGAACACTGTAACTCATACCTAACTTGTGTTTTTCAGGTTTCTCACTGTCTCTTATATATAGATAGATATTATAGTGATTGCATCCTCTAGATTCCCTAACTTCATATGTAATTTTGAAATTTGTACCATCCTTATCATGCATAGTTTCTTCACATTTTCAATTCTCACATGGAAAATCTCCACTTAGTTCCATTTGTGTATTGAACCAATGGATTGAAGCTATTTAAAAATTAGAAGGACTCAAATCAAACATTTAATCTTCGAAACCACCTCTTATACATTTCAAATATTTTAAATATTTATGCTATCTCTCTCTACTGCAGATTCCTAGTTACAAGATATTAGTATTTATGGTCATGCTGATTGTGGTATTGGTACTAATTGCAATACCCCTCAGGTGCTTCAATTTGAGAGTACAAAAGAATTAAGTGGACCAGCCATCATAATTTCTGACTTTGAAGATGAATGCTTTGAAGAGATTTCTATTCATGGATTGCATGTAAAAAATAATTTATTTGGAAGCAGTGTTAATATCATAGTGCAAGAGGAGATATCTCATGATGATGGTAGAGATTAAACTTCACATGAAAATGAGGGTGGTTGTGTGCAAACCACATTATTTGTTGGAAATACTTCATGTTCAGACAAGAAATAGTTTGGTTTATAATATACAAATGCATCTTTGGAAAACAAAGAAGGGAAAGATGAAGTATTAACGAATGGAAATTTGAGAGGGCCCTCTTGTTCGCAATCCTCTGAAAAACATAGACAAGTGTGTTGTTCAATTAGTAGAGGATAAGTGGGAGATAATTGATGTTATCTCCAGTGAAGATGGATTTTAAAATCATGATGCACGCAATGTAGCTTTGCTATTACAGAATGGAACACTACAAGAAAGTGGAGGTAATAAATTACAAGATAGTGTTACTTCAATAGACCCTGACTATATAACTTTATTTGAGGAGGAATCCTTTAGCCATGAGGACAATGAGAACATTCAAGTAGTTTATAATGATGAAAAATAATATCTAAGAGATGTAATACTATGTAAAAATAAGATTCATGCCTTGCAAATGAGAGTGGAAATATTGAAGCAGCGTGTAGTAGTGAAGGAATTTCAAGCACTCTAGATCATAAGAATTTAGATGGATTCACTGTTACCTTTTCAATAGGGAGTTATCATACACATAAGAGATATTGAGGTATCGAGGTACATAAATCATGTTAGGAACTTAATCAATCATAAATAAAAAGACTCAATCATGAGACATTAAACAAAGATTACAGGACATACTAAAGGCAGGCCAAAGGATAATTAGCAGAATATAATTAGTGAAATAAAAAATAAATGCATAAATAGGAAATACAAATTCTGAAACCTATTCCCCAGACATATCCACCAATGAATTTCCCAATTCCAAATTCAAGACTAGTCTAAGTTAAGGGTATAAGTTTAAATCCTTAACATTCTATAGCCTAGACATATCTAAAACAACAATAGAGACCTTAATTTTGATCAATTTTGGGCAAAATTTTCTTTGATCCTCAATATGAACCCAAGGAAACAAGTAACAACCAATATTTTTTGTAATTTATAAGATGGATCCAAAAACTGGTGTCATCATATTTGAAAATGTGACCATCAAATATTCGTCATTTCATGCCCTGAAAAGATAAACATAGAAGACTAAAATAAATCCTAACTTGCATTAATGATGATGACATAACTTTTAGGACCTTGTTACCCACCTATTTGCATGGGGTGTTCACTTACATTTCAGAGGTGTTAACCCAAAAAATCCCACAATGTGCTCTACATGACCTACACCACCTAAAGACATCCATGTACGACCCTCATTTGACCCCATTTGACCCCCACACCCTCAAGAAGGCTTAAAAATATGAAAAAGGTCTTAAAAATCCTAAACAGAGCCAAAATAGCTCTCATAGGGGCTAAAGCCTCCAAAAAGGGGCTAAAACCCCTCAAAGGAGCTTAAAACCCCCCAAAGAGCTAAATATTGAGCGAAAGGGGCTAAAGCCCCAACCAGGGGCTTGAAACCCTAAAAATATTAAGAAAAAGTATAAATAGAGGGGTGGGGGTCACTCTCAGCTCACTCCTTCTCTCCCTATTATTATGCTACCCTTGTGAGTGTCTTGAGATCATTTTCCTCTCAAGCCATTCACCCTCCCTCTCCTCCATTTCTCCATTGAGCCAAACCTCCCCATTCATTGAGAGGTGCTTCTCCACACTAGGGCATGGTGGCCCATTCCAACCAGAGAAGGTATACTTGTCTATTTTCTATTTTTGCTTTGTTTTCTGACATTATTTGTTTGCAGGTTTGTGGTTTAATATTAAGTTGTAGGTATCCATTGATTGCTTGGAGGCATCTCTTTGTTTTCTAATAAGTTCGATGCAGGGTTGTGGAACTTAGTCCTAACCTTGTGTGTAGGGGTTTCATTTTTATTTTCATTTTCTATTTATTTCTATTCTTCCATTCTCACAGGAACCCTACCCTTCCATCCTATAGATGGAAGGGAGCCATTCCTGCTCTGTAGCTAGGGTGAAAGCCCTACTACAGATTTGGTGACCATACCGGGTTGATCCCACTGGATCCTTGGGTTTTGTTTTTATATTTTGCTTACTTAGTTTGATATATATTTTATTATTTAGGTTGAAAGATATGTTTATTTAATTTTTGTTATTGTTTCAACCACAATACCAGTTACTGTTGGTCGTTCTGTGATTTGCAAATCGCTCAACTGTGCAAAAACGGCCGAACCGAATTTCTGAAAATTCACCTGTGTTCGGATTTGTTTTCTGCCCAAAGAGTTGATCCATTTACGAGTCTATCCACCAAATAGGGGTAAAAGGGCCTATTTTCAAAGTGGGTTTTCAACTGTTTGAGGTAATTTCTCATGGTTTGATCACAATCCACTTCGCAAAAATAGGTCCTCTACAGGTGCACGACCCATTTTTGGGCTTGACTGTTTGCTTCTATTAGGACTGTCAGTGCGGCTCAACCGCCTCTGTCCATCAATATATGTTTATTTCATTTCAGTCTCTATTTATTTCATTGCAGTCTGTGTAAATCACTCTTAAATCAAATGGTTAATTGGTTAACAAATCTGATTAAAGCTTAGATAGAGTTACTATAAGTTTCAATCCTTAAATTGAAATTAACATCTTTCCTATCCCTTCCTCCTCTACCCAATCATCACCCTTCTGGGATAAGACGAAGAGTGAAGCTCATATAGTAATAGACACTTCACCTGTCATTTTTCTAAACCACTCAAAACGGGTGACCTGGAAGGAAGAGGGGGTGGATACTGATGGGGGTTTCACGATGTTTGTGTCCTCCCTATTGACCGACCTTGCACTCAGAGGGTGACTTGAGGTTCTACAGATGGGATTAGTCCCATTGTGTTGAGAGCCCAACACCCTTTCTTGGTTGAAGAGAAATGCAGGTGTAGGGAAGTCACCTAGTTAGGATACCACGGTTCAGATTCAGGTATGGTATGTGTTTAGTTTTCTCTTTACAATTTACTGCTTTCATCAATAATTTACCCAAGTTATGAATTCTGCAATAAACCAAAAATTCTTTTCTAAGTATTCATAAACCATGTAAGCATCCAGCAAAGGTAACATAAATACAAAAACCATGCACAGGAAACGTACCACATAAAACAACCAAACTCAGTACATGACGCTAAGCTAGCCATTAAAATTTATAATTTACACTAAGTCAAACACTAGCAGTCCTTGAGGACATAAGTCCATGACTACCTCAACTGTGGGAAGTAATTGGGCTCAGCCCGGAAATTCATTTTGAGGAGTACCACGGGAACCCCAAAGTAGCTGGCCGCTAAGAGGAATTTCCAAGCGAAACGGGCAACAACCCCCATCGATTGACTAGCACTACTGTGAGGAAAAAGCCAAGCCCTGTCTCCCGGCAGTCTTGGTGGCCAAGTGACCACCTAAAATCTATTAGGAAGCTATTGAAACCAGGGTCCAAAATTCATTACCATATTTCACCACTTGACATACAAATCAGACACAATTGATCCCGCACGTTCTTCCTCATTCCTGAGAGGTGATCCACCATAGTTTGTGTTCTTGAATCGAAACCATCGAGACCATTCTTGATGACCCACTACACCATCAGAAGGCCACATAGCTTCTAATTCAGACTCAGATTCATATCAATCTGAGCCAGATCTACACATTGCACCATCAAGCCTCATGGCTGGTGCAAATCCAGAACCATTTTCTGGACTAGTTATTGGTAGTGGACCCATGTCCACACCCCACATCACCACCAACACCCCTGTTGGTGGCCCCAGTACGGCCATGCAAACCATCATAAGCCAGATATCACCACCCATATTGACTAGTCAAGCTGTCCCACTTGTCTAAACTGGGGGCAGTATCCCATCTACTTCTACCATCCCTCCCATCATACATGGGGGCAATATCCCTTCCACCCACACTATCCCATTTGGCATGCCTACGGGCAGTGGCCCTTCCACCTACATTGCTCCTCCTATCACACATGGGGGAAATGGCCCTTCCACTCTCACTATGGCACTTACCATACTTGGGGGCAGTGGCCCATCCACAACGGTACCACAGGTACCCCCAGTTATGCAGGAACATCGTGTCCCTACAAACCCCACCACCATTTCCTCCCCATCTCATATAAACCTTGGGTCAAACCTTCCTTTCATGGCACAACTCAACCTGCTTGACTTGGCTCGGTTAACAAATGACCCTATCTACCATCAAAATTTTTGGCCTCCCATGCCAACCAAACTTCCCTCAGACATTCCCAAGTTTGAAGGGAAGGCAAGGGAGTGCCCCCAAAACCACATCATGACGTTTCACCTATGGTGCTCATCAAATAGCATCATAGATGATTCAATCAAGCTCAGACTATTCCAACACACCCTCACAGGTGTTGCAACAAAGTGGTACATTGAGCTACCACAAGCCAAATACCCAGAAATTAATTCCTTGGCTTTCATGTTCCTGTAGTATTTCCAACTCCCTATTAGATACAATGAAGGGGTGGAGATCTTGCTATCTTTCCACTAGAATACTGCGACCCACATAACCGACCACATCCACGAGTGGCGGCGACACCGTATTTTGTGCAAGATTCAACTTGATGACAGGATATTCCTGGATTGGTTCTTAAAAACTTTGCTACCACCTATAGCAAAGGATGTCATATCCGAATGTCCCCAATCCGAAGAGGAGGCCATCTTGAAAGCCCAATAGTTTGATTTGATCTACGCACAGTCTGGATACCTTTACACTGTCATTCCAGATGCTCCCTGTGCAGGCACCTCCTACTAGGATGCACCGGGGGAATCTCATGCCGCAGATGGCATCAAAGGTTCCGTCTCCCACCAACCACAACACCGCCCGACACCACCTACAATACCACCGCAACCAAGCAACACCCCCAGTGTTTCCTATCCAAACCAAACTCTTGATTATGCAAGAATGATGTCCCAGTTTGGAGCTACCACTTCTTATGCACAACTTGTGCCACCACAGCAGGCCCAGGCATTAGCTTGGCCGACACAACAATATGTGGGACAAATTCCCGCCTTTGTGGCACCTCCACCCCCCCAAGTCTACTACGCACCACCTATGCAAGCCGCTCAAGCCCCCGTCTCCACTCCGTCAGCACCTTTGGGAAAGGTGTTTGCACAACAAAACCATCCCAACCAACAAGCTGTTAATAACCAACAAGGGCAAGCCAGAAATAATCGGGCCCGAAACCAAGGCAAAAATCAACCGCAGGGAGGCGGTCAACAACCAAACCCTCCCAACAATGTCGGGGAAAACCTCCCAGCCCAAAATACTCAACAACCAAATGCACCTAGGCGCAACACTCCACTGTGCACAAATAAGCCATGAAAGTTGTGTGAGGTATACGGGCACTATACACATGTGTGCCCCTTCATGGGTCGCACCAAGCAGGCCATCCACAATGAGGTTCAGCATGCTACCAATACGAAATCCCTAGCTCAACCCAACCAAGCACCACCAGGGCCTGCACCCATGGTGCTCTAAAACATGTTTCTCATCCAAGGACTGGTAGCAACTGCATCCACTCCCCAACCCAACCCCAATGCCCCAGGGGCACCTTCGATAGCAGAAACAAGTGTTCACCACCTGTTAGCCATGACAACTGAAGAGGTCAATTTATAGACCAGATGAAACCAGTACAGAACCAACACCGAACCCGCTGACCCATCAGTTGCATCCACGTCCAAAACAACCAACACACCTGTTCATTTACCCCCCTTTCCTCTGTGCCCCCCATACGCCGGGTTGGCAACAATGTCATGGCTAGAGCGACTGTAAGCTACAACATCGTCTATGACTTGGGCCAAACACCTACGACCATGTCTGCTCTTGAGGTACTCAAAACTTGCCCAACACAACAAAAATCCTTCCTAGCCACCCTCGATGTTGTAGAACCCTCCGACTCAAAGTTGATCACATTCAACATAGAGAATGGAGAACCATGGATTCCATCAACCGTTGCCTTCCAAATCCTGGTATCCATTCGGAATTTGGTTGTACACTGGTGCATAGTGGACGAGGGGGAATCCACATGTGTTATGTCTACCTTAGTCTGGCAGAAGCTTGGATCCCCAATTCTGCAACCATCCTTTACTACTCTGCAAGATTATGATGGCCATGCCACTAAATCCCAAGGAATCCTCCCACATGTTCCCATCACATTAGCCAGGAAAACAAAATTGATTGACATAGAGGTTGTCAATGGTCAATTGGACTATAACCTTCTCCTCGGAAGAAGTTATATGTATGCCATGAGAGCCATAGCATCAACTGTTTTCTATCTCATGATGTTCCCTCATGAAGGGAAAATCATGATGGTTGACCAACTAACTTATCATGATTCGCAAGGGTTAACTGCACCAGCTAATGTTATCTCGATGATCAACACCATTGATCCGCAAGGGCTAACCGCGCCTGCCAATGTCATCCCTGAGGTCAACAACACGGTTGAAAACATACCAGCCTCCCCATTATTGATTGTGGGCCCTGGGTTGTTTGCCGATACCACAATGACAGCTTCCTTCCCCTTAGTGTCGCCAGCACCGAAACCAAATGAGACTGCAGATTTGTGCATGCTCTCATCCAGCACTACTACACCCAAAAATCAACTGTAGCCACAGCCCCAACCGCAACCACAATACCATCCATAGTCGCAACAACATCTGCAACCACAACATTGTCCATAGCCGCAGAATTATGTGTAGCCGCAACCACAATCTCATCCCCACATGCAACCATCAGGGAGTTATCTGGGCTCCTCTCCAGTAGACACAATTCCCTTCCTCTTTCCCCCACCCGGTGTTATGAGTAAGATAGTAATGGCTACCTTACACTTACCCAATTTCACATTGGGGATTCCCGTGTCGTACCTTGATCCACCCACCCAACCGCCAATTCCCTAGGTAGTCTTAAACTTGGTGCAACCCATTATGGTCGAATCCCATCCTCCACCTGGTCCACAAAAACCAGCCACTACACCCGTACCCACACCACCCCACCCTGAAAGGTCTAGGGGAAAAAATGCGAAAGCTATCGCTGAACCACGACTGATCCTGCCTTGCACCGTCTGTGAAGAACAGGTCCATCCAACTCAAAACTGCCCTGAAATTCCTATAATCCGGGCACACCTAGATTCCATGGATAAAACGAAAAACCTCCCTTTGGTTGAACTCCCAAGTAGACCAATAGTCAGAAACAAGTTGTTGAGAACAAACCATGCTTGCGCCCTTTGTGAATTGTATGGGCACTATTCTCACCACTTCCAGGACTTGTCCAAGTTTTGAATTGCTCTAGCCAACCTTCAACAGCATTCCCTTGAATCGGAGATCACCCTGATCGAAGAAGTCCATCCCCCACCTCCTTCTACAGACACCATGTCCATTTACATGATGTTGAGTTCTACAGACCCTCTTATCTCCGCCATCACTGACGATCCATAAAACCTATCTCTTCATTTCTTTCAGAATGATGAGGAGATACTTGAAGCCTTAACCACCCTGGAATACCCATGGGACGACATGCACCATCGCTCGTTCTTTCTCCCCGAAGAGCTTGTGTCATAGTCTGACCAGTTTTCCATGGAAACCAAATATTTCATTCATGGGAAAGTCGACTGGTTCAAAAATCACATTCCAGCACAAGATGCCTTCGAAGAAAGGAACATGGCAAACATCTCGCCAACCATCAAAATCAACATCTCAACCAATCCTGAGGTTGTTGAAGAAATCATGTTGAGGGCATCTTGCTCCTCGGAATAAGTTGCTACCTACAAAGCCCTCTTTGAAGAATTCTACGACATATTTGCATGGTCCTACACTGAAATGCCTGGGTTGGATCCATCCATCATGGAACACCACATTGACACATGGCCCAATGTGGCCCCCATGCACCAAAAGGTATGGCCCATCCATCCTTCCAAAGGCACCATGGTCAAATCCAAAATAGAGAAGCTGTGCACATCCGTCTTCATTTACCCCATTGCATACACCACTTGGGTTTCTAATTCTGTTCCCGTATATAAAAAACAGGGTACCATTCGTGATCTAAATGGGGTGTGTCCTAAAGACAACTTCCCAACACCCTTCATCGATCAGATTATCGATGCATGCGCCGGACATGAGGTCTTTTCCCTCATGGACGGGTTTTTCGGATATAACCAAATCCAGATATGAAAAGAAGATCATTACAAGAATGCATTCACAACCCCGTGGGGCACATTCGCCTATCGAGTAATGTCCTTTGGTCTGAAGAACACTGAAGCCACCTTCCACCGTGCCATGACATATTGTTTCCATGACTTAATCCACATCATTTTGGTCTACCTGGATGACCTTACCGCTCGATCACCAAAACAGGCACAACATATAGACGACTTGCGGCAAGTCTTTTTGCGATGCTGCAAGTACAAAATTCACCTCAATCCCCTAAAGTGCATGTTTTATGTCCCAGCAGGTAATTTACTTGGGTTCATTGTATCTCAGAAAGGGATTGTTAGGATTATTAATCCTCCCTTGTCCAAATTTGGTCATATGTCTAAATCGGGAGTCATGTCTAAATCAGGAGTCCATCCAGTCTATTTATAGTCATTAGCACCATTGGTTAAACTTAACCTAATTGGGGCACATGTTTCATTTACCAAAATGTGGGGAACACTAATTGAGGCTCACTGCCACTTATTTCACTTGATTGCATAAGTTTAGGAGTCTCCTAGATCAATCCCTACAATTTAGGAAGCAACTGGGAGTGCCGAAACCAACCAAGGTCAGTTAACTTCAGTTGATGACTAGTCAAGCCAAGTTAGGAGTCAGTTACATTCAGTTCTAGCTCTCTACATTCAGTTAAATAATGGTTTAATTAATTGCACACATGTGGGGCATTTTTCTCACCTACCACAGTTATTTAACCATTATTTAATACTAAATGTAACAGTTGGTTGTGTTTTAGAACTCCGGTTATGATTTAGACAAGGACGGTTAACTACTGGGTCCTTAACTTCAATTGATGACTAGTCAAGACAAGTTAGGAGTCAGTTACATTCAGTTAAATAATGGTTTAATTAATTGCACACACATGGGGTGCTTTTCTCACCTACCACAGTCAGTTAACCATTATTTAATACTAAATGTAACAGTTAGTTGTGTTTTAGAACTCCAATTGTGATTTAGACAAGTCTTGGTTACCTACAGTCAAGTAGAGTCATCAATTCGAACTTCCTCATGTGGATTCAAATTGCTTGTGGCTATTAAAGCCATTTTACATCATTGTAATTATTATCTAGATTACTTTTTTGATTAATGAAAGCATTCACAGCTGCAAGCCTTTTGCACTATTTCATTCTTCAATTGCTGAGTAAATTGTGAGATATTCTTTGTGAGTTTTGTTTTTGTCTACAGATCTATATGCTCAAATTTACATGGTATCAGAGCCTCAGTGGACAAGGCACTTCTCCTCCTCAGATCTCCTACTGGATCATTTTTTTTGTTTTGCAGGTACAACTTCGAAATGATTTCATCTCTGATTAATTGGCTGAATAAAAGTGATGGAGCTTTTGGAGCAATATGTCTGGCCCTTTCTCCTAGCTTGCGCTACCTTATTGATTCTGCTGAATACCGAAAGGATCTCTGGACAAAATTGGACAGAACCTTTGGCAAGCACAATGAGGGTTATAATAGCACTTTGGAGATCACATCCAGCACCACAAGAGTTCTTTACTCAAAAATCTCAGCCTCCACTCTCTCTGATGAAGTTGTTCAAGATGAAGAAGAAGCAGAAACTTCTACACAGTCAATTCGAATTGAAGACAGTCTCCATGCAGTGACTCCTTCTCCTGATGCTCCGGAAGTTCATGAGATATCTGATATCTCATCTTCTCATATTGCTGAAACAGAAGAAGACATTCGAATATCTGATATTGAAGAAAAATTCTGCTGCACTTCCATGCAAACATTCACCGGTGATTTTCCTTTAAATTCTGTGCAAAATTTACTAGTAATTGCTTCCGAAAGTGAAGAGAAATTTGATTTTTCTTCCTCTAATGTTGCTGCTGGTGTGCAAATATGTGATACCTTGGATATTTTGGAAGAAATATCAGATTACCAGGGTGATCCATTCTCTCCCCATGATCTAGTTTTTCCAGCAAATTCCTGCAGGATTGCATGCACCAAAATTTAGAATTTTGAAGAAGAAGAAAGCCGTGCACCCACCGTCTCGGTTAACCATTTATTTGAATATGATATTCACCTTATTGGATCTGATATGAT
Organism: Pseudotsuga menziesii; assembly: GCA_001517045.1. Classification (NCBI taxonomy): domain Eukaryota; kingdom Viridiplantae; phylum Streptophyta; class Pinopsida; order Pinales; family Pinaceae; genus Pseudotsuga; species Pseudotsuga menziesii. The sequence goes on along the minus strand of LPNX011042779.1, from coordinate 270,927 downwards.
CTTATTTAGATCTTATCTTATATTTCTTGGTTTAATATATCAAATTCATAATCTTTCAGTACCGCTTGTAGTTGTTCTCATCAATGGTGTGAAGAAACAAGTACCGCAAGTCTCCTACAAAACTACTGCTGGGGATTTGATTCCATTTCATAGTTTTGGATATGTTTTGAACCTGTTTAGATCTGATTTACTTTCTTATCTTATATCATTTGGTTCATATATTAAAATTCAAAAGCATTCAGTCATGCTTGTAGTTGCTCTCACCAATTCCGGTGTGAAAAATCAAGTACCGCACTTTCTCTTCAAAACTGCTGATGGGGATTTGGTGTTAGTTTCCTTATATGAGGTTGCTGATATTTTATTATGTGATTCATTATCTATTTCAAAAGCTATATCAGACTATGGAGCTCCAGCATTCGCTCTCAAAATTTCCAGTGCTTCTCTACCATTGATCACATGGTCATCTTCTCACAGAACTAGTAAAGAGGAAGATTTTCTGCATCCGCCTGGACACCTGCTATTAACACTTGGGGATGTTCTTACCACTCATGGTTTTCTGTTCATGGCTGCAACATATCAGTTTCTTGAGTGTTCTTCACATTCTCTGAATTCTCAAGAACCTTTCCTCACTTTTCAGTTGACTTCAGTTGCTCTACATGGGTCCAGTCTTCATTCGGCAGCTATCTATATTTCTGATTTAGTTGAGCATATCATTCTTCTTCCAAAGAGGAATATTCCTCCAGAAATATGATGGAGAGGTTCACATGCCAGGCCCCAGGATACCTGTGCACAGAAGAACCAGATTGATCCTGATTCTACCTGCTTAATTAGAAGGGGTTTTTTTTTTTCCCATGTGGTTTTTCCCCAAGCACCTTATTTTTGAGCAGTTAGTTTATTTTACTTGATGTAATGGGTGACCTATGGTCTTAGTTAACAGGGACAACATTTTGTCCAAGTTAGCATTCAGGGGGGGTGTTAGGATTATTAATCCTCCCTTGTCCAAATTTGGTCATATGTCTAAATCGGGAGTCCATCCAGTCTATTTATAGTCATTAGTACCATTGGTTAAACTTAACCTAATTGGGGCACATGTTTTAGTTACCAAAGTGTGGGGAACACTAATTGAGGCTCACTGCCACTTATTGCACTTGATTGCACAAGTTTAGGAGTCTCCTAGATCAATCCCTACAATTTAGGAAGCAACTGGGAGTGCCAAAACCAACCAAGGTCAGTTAACTTCAGTTGATGACTAGTCAAGCCAAGTTAGGAGTCAGTTACATTCAGTTCTAGATCTCTACATTCAGTTAAATAATGGTTTAATTAATTGCACACATGTGGGACGTTTTTCTCACCTACCACAATCAGTTAACCATTATTTAATACTAAATGTAACAGTTGGTTGTGTTTTAGAACTCCGGTTATGATTTAGACAAGGACAGTTAACTACTGGGTCTTTAACTTCAGTTGATGACTAGTCAAGCCAAGTTAGGAGTCAGTTACATTCAGTTCTAGCTCTCTACATTCAGTTAAATAGAGTCATCAATTCGAACTTCCTCATGTGGATTCAAATTGCTTGTGGCTATTAAAGCCATTTTACATCATTGTAATTATTATCTAGATTACTTTTTTGATTAATGAAAGCATTCACAGTTGCAAGCCTAAATTGTGAGATCTTCTTTGTGGGTTTTGTTTTTGTCTACATATCTATATGCTCAAATTTATAGGGATAATGACTGACCCCCTCAAATTTCAGGCTATCCTTGATCTCCCTTCACCAAAAACTTGGCACCAACTGCAGAGCCTCCAATGCAAGGCCAACTTCCTTCACCGCTTTGTACCAGTGTATGCAACAAAATCCCATGGATTCATCTTCCTACTTCACACAAAAATCCCCTTTGTTTGGGATCAGCAAGCACAGGAATCGTTTGATGCACTCAAACAAGCCCTGGCTTCTACACCATTACTCTCAGCACCAGACTTCAACCAAGACTTCATTCTTTATGTGTTGGCCTCGGAGAATGTTATCACTAGAGTCCTGGTCCAATAAAATGATGATCGTCAAGAGAACAAAATTTATGACGTTATCTAGAAGGTGACATGTCCCCCACTGCAATATTCACCCAAGGAGAAACTGGCCCTTGCCGTTGTTTTCTTAGCTCAAAAATTACACCATTACATTATTGCAAACGATGCCCGAGTGGTGGCCGATTCCAATCCAATGCGGCACCTCTTAAGTCATCGCCTTCTATAAGGATGCACAACCAAGTGGGTAGTTTCCCTCCAAGAATTTGACTTAGAATTCTTTTCCTCAAAAAGAAAAAAGGCACTCGCACTAGCCATGCTCATGAATAGATCTACCCCCACTGACCACGTCACCACCACCCAAGGATGACCTCCTTGATGATTTTATATTCATCATATCTATGGAAGACCCATGGTATGGGGACATCCTTCTATATTTATGAACACAAAAGTTTGCGGCTCACTTAAACCGCGAGGACAGGCGACACATTTGACATCAAGCTATTCACCACCTTTTGATTGGAAATATTCTATATTGTCGAGGCATTGATACCATACTATGTTGTTGCTTCACTCGCGACGAGGCCGAGGCAATCCTGAATGACTATCATAGTGGAGCATGCGATGGCCACCTTTAAAGTCTAGCAATCACCTAGAAGATTCTACGTGCTAGCTACTTCTGGCATTCCATCTCCGCTGATTGCATAGAGGAATTCAAACACTATCGCAGCTGTCAGCTCTTTACCCCAAAGGAAAGAACCCCCCCTGCACTGTTACACCCCGTAGTCACAGTTGGTCCCTTTTGCAAATGGGTAATTGACTTCATGACAATCAACCCTGCCTCGACCAATGGTCATAAATACATTATTATGGCAGTTGATTACTTCACTAAGTGGGCTGAGGCCATGCCCACATTTGATTGCAAAAGTGAAACAATGACACATTTCTTCTTTAACCATGTTATTTCACGATTTGGTGTTCCCAAACAGTTGGTATCAGACCATGGTAAGCACTTTGAAGACTCCGTTTGGACTGAACTTTCAACCATGTTGAAATTCGAACACTAGTATTCATCTTCCTACTACCCCCAGGGAAACGACCAAGTTGAAGCAGTCAACAAAATCATTAAAACAATGCTCCAAAGGATGGTAGGAAACCATAAAACCAATGGGCATCACATGTTGTTTTCCACCCTATGGGCTTGTTTATGCCAGAAATTTTTCCCAGACTACAAGAGAACAAGCCAACATAATCTCAAATATCTCAATAAAACAAAAAGGTTTTTTAGGGTTTTTTAAGGTTTTCTGGTTGTGAAGTTTGATGACAAGAGGGAATACATTTATAACCCAAATAAAAACTAAATCACAAGCATAGAAAAACTGAGATGCATAAAATAATAACCATGTATCCAACAGAAAACAACACTGAGGTTCATCCACAAATGGCAAGCACTACAAGTATAAAAAATTTAAACCAGCAATGAAATTACCAACTGAGTAGCTAAAATAAGCTATAAATGAAGCCAGAGAACAAACTGAAGGGTAAATAGAGCATATATTTCATAATCAGTCTTTTCAAATACACATAAGAGTCATTTACTTAGCTTATGAACAAGTCTAAAGACCTCCTCTTGCCAGCCAAAAAATTGAACCCTTAGTCCTCTTTGTTACATACATTAATACTATCCTTCAAAATTGGTTAAAGACTAAACCCTAACTGCCTTTCAGCCTACTCATCGAAATAGTTTTATCTAAAGAATAATTACAAAAATGAAATATCCTTCAAAACATAACTAATAACTGATTGTGTAATCAAGCTTTACAAATCATTAGCTGCTTCAGCTAACAAGGCTATCCCTTTAAGGGCTTGGGCCTTTCTTCTAGCCTTCAGTTTCTCTGCTTCCATCTCTGCCATCTTTCTAGTGAGTTCTTCATTTTTCTGCTGTATATCTTTAATGGTTTGTTTCAACATTGTAAATTCAGACTCTGTATTCCTCTTCCTTTTCAATGCCTCTTTTGAGACTGCAATCAGCTCTTGATAGTGGCTATTCACCTCATCCAGATCCCCTCCGAGTCTTCTATTTGCCATGACCAAGCCATCATTTGTCTCTTGCATATATTCCACCTGATATTTATACTGTTTTACAGTTCTCTGTAAATTCTCTTTTTTTGAATCAAATGCTTTATTTCCTGCTGTACTTTACATCTCATTTGGAAGCCATGGAATGTTTAGTATCCTATAGATTTCTTCATCTTCTAACATCAATTCTGTAGGAGTTTCAGGAAAACTTAGGTTTTCTCCTGTCTCAACTTCACAGGGAACATTTTCCTCAACTATCACCTTCTTTTTTGAGTGAGAAGCCTTTATCTTACCTTCTTGCTGTTCCTGCAACATTTGACTTCGTATCTCTAGAAAAATATCAGACAATTTAGTCTCAGTAAGGGCAGACTCTCTTTTTGATTCCATTGGCCTTTTTCCTTTATTGTCACCCTTATCAACATCTAATTTTTCATCAGATGAGGAGTCCTCTATCACTATTACTTCTTCTTTATTCAATTTAGGGTTCAACAATTTCTTCATATTCAGCTTGAGCTTGTTTTTAGGTCTAGTCTTGGGTCTCCACACAGGAGCAAGTTCCCCTAACATTTTGAAGGTTTTTCCCTGATGAGTGACTAAGGCAAATTCAATAACTTTTAGCTTCTTTCTCTTTGGTACTTCTACCTCATCCTCCTGGCTGTGAAATTCCTTTTAAGTACAAACCCTAGTTTCATCAATAACAGGGAGTTTATCCTCCTCAAACAAGCATTTCTCATCCTCTGACAGGACTGTGATTGGACTTTGTTTTTGGACTTCAGTATCTTCTTCATCACCTGAAATTTTCTCTGCAAGTACAATCTCTTCAGCAACAAATGTCTCTGCTGGTGCATCATCTTGAATAGGCTCGGTCTCCTTATTATCAGACTGCAAATCTTAACATCATTAAGATGTTGTTTAGACTCAAAATCTTCCTTTGCAGGCTCTGAAACTTCCTCCAATTTAATACTGTCTTCATCTTTAACCTTTATCTTCTGGCTAAGCTTTATGATCAAGGTCTGTCCTTTATCAGCTTGTTTTCTGTGAGACTTTCCTTCTTGACTATTCTGAAAACCTGACCAAAAAATGAAATATTCCCAAGTTTTTCCTTTACTCTGCAAAACGGTGTTGATAATGATTTTGATAAGGCCATGGTGAAAAATGGGCTGTCTAGTATGATTTTGGTGTTCCTTGATTCTGCAAGACATCTTTTGCAGGCTCTTTAGCAAGAAGTAAGGCAAGTTCATCTTTAACTCATTACTGAGGTTTTGAAGAAATTTGAAGTGGTATTTAAAAACGAAGGCATATCTTCCTTCACATGTAATATAACTTTGTAAAACCTTAATAGGTTCTATCCATTCAGGCCTGAAGTTATGAATGGGTACACCCTTACCCCAATCTGCAATTACACCAGGCAGTAGGTACCTTTGTGCATTAAAGGTGAATGGCACCTTCTTAAACCATAATTCTCCCTCATTTTTAATTCCGGTTGCCTCAGCTACCAACTCTTTGGTCAATTTGAATTGCAAAGTATCAAAAGATACAATGTCTTTGTCATAACACTGAGCAAACTTATGGGATACCTCTGCATTGTATCCATCAATCTTCTTGAAAAATGTCAACCATCCTGTATTTTCAAACAGCTCTGCACATTCTGGAAATTTATCTATCCAATTGAGATAAGTGGGATCAGCTCTATTAGTTTTTCCACTTTTCTTCATTTTTACTATGGTTTACAACACATGTCAATAATCTCATAGTCTATTTATCTTCAAATTCTCATAGTCTACCCTATCACACAGTTCAGGAACTCTTATGTACCAATTTTTTCAACAATTTGACCTAATTACAAAATTCAAGGACATCCGTTAGTTCTGCTCTGAAGTTTATTATTTCAAATGATGAATACTTGGATATATTGATTAATATTTCATCATTCATAGTCTATTGAGTGAGTAAATTCATATCCTTCCTTAGAATTTTGACATTATGGACTTTAATAGAAAACCCCCAATTAAATAAACCCTATCAAATACCTGCTCAGAAGCTTAATACAAGTGCTGGAATTCGATCTCTTCAAGGGTTAGGTGTCGAATTTCACATTCTAGCTGTCTCCAACTATCCCGATCGCTTCAAACTGTCATTACCGGAAAGCTCTAATTCTTCATTCAACTGTAAAAACTATGATTTCTTAGCAATATGTTCCCACCATGACTTTTAATACCTTCATATTCTTCAGCTTAAGGACATATTCCTGAAAATTCTGCCTCGTTCTACTCACTGTCATAATTCGCCATGAACTGCATACAATTGCCACGATATCCCTCACACAATGACCATACACCTGTTTCAATGATAAACTTGGCAAGACATGTATCAAATGTGATAATTGATGTGGTTAACACCTCAGGGACAAGACCCCGAAAAAATTGGACTGGAAAATAATGATTTTTGGCACTCGCGACTTTCTTGTAGCACTCTAGTGTATTAATTTCGCTCTTGCGCTACAATAAAGTCCAAACACATAATTTCACCTCATTAAATCACTAATCAGGTTTAAGACTTGGTTTATATGTTTAAGCTCAACCTTAGTGTCATTTATGAAACCATTTAATCAATATATACCTTGTAGAACCCTTCAAGAATGAACTCTAAGCAAAATTTATAAAAGCAGGCTTAAAAATAAGAAAAATCAAAATGATGAAGACTATAAGGCTTGAACTCAAAATTAACCTTTATAAACCAAAATTTCCTAGAAGCAAAAATATTAGCAAGTTTCAAAAGCATAAACAAAAGCATAAAACTAAGGAAGACAAAACCATGACCTAACATTTGGCTCCTGCTGTGGGATGAAGTCCTCCTTGTGAGGCTTCAAGAACCTGTAGACCAGTGCCTTCTTTCTTGCTTCCTGCTAATCTGCAAACATTTCCATTGGGTTATGGAGTCCTTATTGTGTTTTACTCACACCGGTATATACAATGAAAAAATAAAATTCCCCTCAAAAACTGTAGAAATGCTTGAGGAATCGTCCATTAACTGGACTTGACAATTCCTCACCCTCCAAAGTCTATCGGACAAAAGCGTTATTTTCCAAAAACTTAGATACTAGTAAAGGGCCAAACCAAAGGTTATCAAATTTTCCATGTTTCCCTTTTTTCTCTTTCCTGGAATCCCACCTTAGAACCATGTCACCAATTGAGATAGTGTTATCTTTGATTTTCTTGTCAAGTTTGTCTTTTATCTTCAATCTGTATAGATGTGCCTTTTCTTCCACTTTTTCCTTGTTCTGCTCCAACTCTATCATTGCATAAATCCTTCTCTGCATATCATTAGGTTCTTCCTGACAATCTTGAAAAAACTTCATCACTGGAATGCCCAACTGAACAGGAAAAACTGCATCTGTACCATACACTAATTGGAAAGGAGAAGTTCCAATTGCTTGCTTGACTGTTATTCTATCAGCCCATAATGCATACTTTAGCATAGAATCCCATGATCTTTTATTTTGCTTCAGCAGTTTCCTGATACTTTGAATGATATTTTTATTGGAGGACTCAGCTAAACCATTACCTTGGGGATAGTAAGGAGTTGAATGTTTCAACAAGATACCATTCTTTTCACAAAATGCTCCCATTGCCTTAGATGTAAAATCTTTTGCATTATCTGTTACTATTCTCTGAGGACACCTAAACCTACTGAGGATATTTTCTTCAATAAATTCCATAATCACCTTATCTGTGGCATTCGTGGTAGGGATAGCCTCCACCCATTTGGTAAAGAAGTCTGTTGCAGTCAAAATCCACCTATGTTGTCCTAAAGAAGCTGGACTTATCTCTCCTATAAATTCTAGACCCCATTGCTGGAAAGGAGCACTTACTGCAATTGGTTTTAAAGGTAATGACAATAATTTTTGTTTACCAGAAAACTTCTGACAAGGGATGCAAGTTCTTACCGGCTGATATACATCTGCAAATAAAGAGGGACAATAGTGCCCAGCTCTTAAGATTTTGTATGCTATAGCCTTCCAATACTTGTGACCTCCACAAGCACCCTCATGAAATTCAGAAATCACTCCTTCAATTTCAGGTTTATCTAAGCATTTGAGTAGAATACCCCGTGGGTCCTTCCAAAATAACTGTTGTTCTACCAAACAATACTTAGTAGTTCTTAGCTTCAAAGATCTAGCAACTTTTCTATCTAAATGTTCAGGACATTGCAGATACAATAGAAACTACACAATGTCTGCGTACTATGTGGATGTTGAATAGAAGTCCATAATCTTTTCTTTCTCCAGCTTTGCTTGATTTTCTTCCTGAGCTGGCTCTTCTACCATCACATGCAATCCTAAATCTTGACAATTTGATTCAGCCAACAAATTGGCTAAGCCTTTTCCCTTGACTAGTTTGGTAGGTTTGAAATCTACATCATACTCCATGATTTTAGCAATCCACTTTCCTCTTTTTCCCTCGCTGTCAGGCTGTATCAAAACATATTTGAAAGCAGCATTAGGCACATATGAAATAACTTTGGAATGCAAAACATAGATTCTGAAAAATTTCAAAGATTTCACCAAAGAATAAGCCTGTTTTTCCAAGATGCTGTATTTTAATTCAGAATATCTGAGAGTTTTGTTGAAGAATGCAATAGGTTGCTCAAGACCATCCTTGTTCTTCTGCAATAGAACCGTTGCTAGTGTATCTTCAGATGCAAAGGAAAATGTTAGAAATTCTTTGGTAAAATCTGGACTTACTAATACAGGGGCTTCAGTAAGAGCCATCTTGATTTTTTCAAATGAATTCTTTGCTTCAGTGGTCCACTTGAATTATTGGTCCTTCTTTAGCATGGCTGTAATCTGCTTGATAGTCTCAGCAAAGTTAGGTATAAACCAATGCAGAAAGTTGATTTTACCAATGAAATATTGGACATCTTTTTTACTCCTAGGCAGACTTATCTTCAATATTGCTTTTACCCTTTCTGGATCAATCCTTATACCATCAGCAGAAACTAAATGACCTAGTAATTTTCCTTCATGTACAACAAAGTGTGACTTCTTTGGATTCAAGGACAAACCAAATTTTCTGCATTTTAGGAAAGTTTGTTTCAAATGTTTTAGATGTTCATCATCTGATTGTGAAAATACAGTAATATCATCTAATTAAATTACCACAAACTTGTCCTTTTCACCAACAAAAACTATATCCATAACCCTTTGAAAAGTTGCTCTAGCGTTCATTAAACCAAAAGGCATCTTATCATACATGAAAGTCCCCCAGGGAGTAGTAAAAGCTGTTTTCTCTTTATCATTAGGATGCATAGAAATATGATTGTATCCTGAGAAACCATCAACCATAGAAATCCTCTATGCCCCAACAACCTTCTACAATATTTGCTCAATTTTAGGCAGAGGATAATTATCCTTTAGTGAATATCTATTCAAGTTTCTAAAGTCAACACACAGTCTTATTTGTTCATTCTTTTTCCTAACAGGAACTAGATTAGCCACCCATGAAGAGTACCTAAGAGGAACAATGATTTTAGCATCTAATAACTTCTTCACTTCTTTTTCAATAACAGGAAACAAGGCTGGATTAATCCTCCTTAATTTCTGATGAAAAGGTTTAACATTCGGTTTTAAAGGGACTTTATGTTGGATAATCCCACTATAATATGTTCTCAATTATTCATAATACCATGCAAAGACATCAACATGTTCCTTTAACAATTTTATGTACCTGTTTCTCTGTTTAGCTATGAGTGCTTTCGAAATTTTCACCATTCTAGGATGTTCTGCAGTGCCAATATTGCAATGCACCACATTCTCTTCTGAAGATTGTACAACAGGTTTTAGGGGTGTATCATCTTTCAAAAATATCCTTTATAAAGGTACCAAACCTTTTGGGATGAAATTACCTTTTAGCTCAATAATCTTGTGGCTAGCAATTTCATTTTCAGCAATCTCTTCAACTTCTCCATCCTCATCATCTTCCTCTTGATCAATCAGGGAATTAGAAAACTCATGTGTAAGCTCCAAAAATCTTTTAATTTCAATGTCATCTTCAAACACTCTCCACTACTTTACATTATCAGGTACAGATGGTCTGTACCTAACCTCAATGGGATACCTAAACTGTATGGTTTTGGGAATTCTAAAATGTGTAGCAGCTAAGGCCAATGAATCAACAGTCTGATTATGGTCCCTTGGAATATAGGTAATGTTAAAAGATACAAAATAATTATCAATTATGTCCCATACCTCATTTCAATAGACTTTCAGCAAATCCTGTTTCACTTGATAGTTGCTCCTCACCTGCTGAACAACTAATTTGGAGTTGCCAAATGCAGAAATCTGCTGAATGCCCAAATCTTTAGCAGCCTTCAATCCTAACAACAAAGCTTCATATTCAGCGGTATTGTTTGTAGTAATGAATTCTAATTTATACATCAGCTTTACTGTTTCACCTCCAGGGGATATGAGAATAACCCCTGCTCCAACACCTTCTTTGCAAGATGATCAAAGTATAATTGCCAAAGGTCATCTTCCTGTTCCTTGTTGCATTTAACTGGCTGTTCCTTTTTAACCTGTAACAAACCAGCAGTATTTTCATCATCACTAAAATGTAACATGCAAGTACCCAAATCTTTATCAACAACATACAGAGGATGGTTTGTAGGGTTCTTGTCATCTATCACAATATAGGCAAATTGAAGCTCTCTGTACAGCCTTCTATTTTCTCCTCCAAACATAGGAATAGTAGCATATGATAAATCCATTTGTAAAGTTCCACCAACTTTCTTTGCTCAAGACCTAGAGATAAGTAACCCAAATCTAGGTGTAATATCTGCTACTACCACATCCATGATTACACTTTTCATTGGTATTTGAGCCAAACTGACAACCATGTCTTTAATCACACCCAAACACTTTACAGCTCGTGAATCAAATGCATACAGATCATGATAGGGTTTGGTTATACTCAGACCTAAAGCCTCCATGACAGCCTTTGGAATTAAGTTGTGTGATGCTCTTGAATCTAACAGACAATTATGTATCATTTGTTCATGGACTGTCAGAGTAATGTAAAATGGAGGTGAAGCACCTGCTTCATTCTCAGTTTTTTCAGACAAAGCTGATTCAGTAAAGATATTAGGATTTTCTTCTTGTAGATTCACTGTATCAGAAAGAGGCTGATTGTTTGCTGAACTAATCATTTTAAGAACTGATTCTTTGTAAGAAGGATTTTTCATTAGTTCAGTAAAAGGAACAGGAATCTTTATTTTGCCTAATTCATTTTCTAGATTAAAATTCTGCACAGTTTTATTTACCTCTTCAACCTCCATGTTATTCTTTTTCTTATCTTGAATTTGTTTTTTCTTTGACACAGGATCAAATTGTTGTTTAGTAGGTACAACTACCTTCTTCTTTGGGTTTTGAACTACTTGTTTTGGGTATGACCTCAAATTCATAGTATTCTTCGGTTCATTCTGATAAACATCAGCAGTTACAACAGTCTTTTTTAGATTCAAATCATCCTTCGTTTCAAACATATCAGCATCATAATATTCTGCATTTAAAAATTCTTCTTCAGTGACAAATCCCTCAGCCAACCTTTCTCCAAAATAGTTCATATCCTGATTTGTGTCTTCAAATAACACTTCTTCATCAATCTTTTCTTCATCAACAACATTGTTCTGAAGAGGTGGTGGTACCCTTTGATCCTCAGTCTCTCTCCTTTCTCGCCGAATATCATTATTTCTTCGTTCTCTAGGCTTGAAACGAGGAGAAAATTGTCTTCTGAATTGGTTTTGATTGTTAGGTTTTCTTTCACCTTCCTGAACAGGCTTGCTTGAATTTCTTTCTAGTTCTAACTTGTTTAATTTTGCAGTCAAAATCTTCACTAACTTGGCCATCTCATCAATTTTTCCTTCTAAAGAGTGAGATGTTGAAACCCCTAGAGCTGCTTCCTTCTTACCTTACCTATCATACATCTGCTAAGCTGTTTCTTTCTTCAATCTATTGGAAGCCAATATGTTATACTCCACCTCTAAAGCTGCATCGTGCATGTTCAACAAAGAAACATGTCTTCTTTCTCTTAGTAGTAAGGAAAATTCATGGTCGAAAGCATTTGCATATGTTTATGAAGGTTTTATTTCTACAGGAATTCTGCTGTACATTTTATTGAATCATTTTGAAAAGTATGCAATGGTTTCATCCTTTTTTATCCTAAGGGATCCAAATTTAGTTATATAATAAGCATGATCTTTGGTGTCACCCCATTGTCTCATGAAGAGGTCCTGAAGCTCTTCTATGATGGTGATAGAATTTGCAGGAAGCTCCCTAAACGATTTTCTGACATCTCCATTAAGGCTCTACACAAACATCCGAATCCATACGTCCTTAGCTTCAATATTTTGGTTATCAGCATAACTGAGAAAGGCTTCCCAATGCTCTTCAGCTGTAGTTTCACCTTGTCTATTAAACCTAGGTAGGTATTTCTGGTAGTCACCTCCAAGAAGTGCATTCAAAGGGTGAGGTAAAACTAATGGTGCATATTTGGTTGCAACCATTCAGTCCATCATATCTATAGGCTGATTTTGGGCTGCCATTTTAAGGCTGACTGACTTTGGTGATGGAGATATTTGGCTGGAACTTGGCTGAAAAGGGGTTTTACCAACTTTCAAATGAAATAGAGGAATCTTACCAGGAGATACTATTTTTGCCTTTCTGAAGGATTGAGGATCAGTGAAAACTTGAAAGTTACTAACAGGAATTATAGGCTTTAACCAAGGTGAAGTTTCTTCTCCTTTTCTCAAAACAAATAAAGGTGATGAACCATCCAACTGATCAGGGTCACATAGGGCTGATCAGGGTCACATAGGGCTGGTAATGACTGAGATCTTCTAATATTCCTTGTTGTTTTTAATATCTGTTCTTGGTATGAAACACCCAACTGTAAAGGTGAAATCGGTCTGTTTCTAGTTCCAATTCCCCTATTCGCCACTATGAGAAACTGGTGAAAAGTAGTCTTTAAGATATGCTGGTTTAAGTTCACCTCTTAAAACTAGTGAAATGATAAGTATCCCAGGGAAAAATATGTTTTCAACTTCGTTCCACAGCAGTGGCACCAAAGATGTTTATGCCAGAAATTGTTCCCAGACTACAAGAGAACAAGCCAACATAATCTCAAATATCTCAATAAAACAAAACAGGTTTTTTAGGGTTTTTTAAGGTTTTCTGGTTGCGAAGTTTGATGACAAGAGGGAGTACATTCATAACTCAAATAAAAAATAAATCACAAGCATAGAAAAACTGAGATGCATAACATAATAACCATGTATCCAACAGAAAACAACATTGAGGTTCATCCACAAATGGCAAGCACTAAAAGTATAAAAAATTTAAACCAGCAATGGAATTACCATCTGAGTAGCTAAAACAAGCTATAAATGAATCCAGAGAACAAACTGAAGGGTAAATAGAGCATATATTTCATAATCAGTCTTTTCAAATACACATAAGAGTCATTTACTTATCTTATGAACAAGTCTAAAGACCTCCTCTTGCCAGCCAAAAAATCAAACCCTTAGTCCTCTTTGTGACATACATTAATACTATCCTTCAAAATTGGTTAAAGACTAAACCCTAACTGCCTTTCAGCCTACTCATCGAAAGAGCTTTATCTAAATAATAATTACAAAAATGAAATATCCTTCAAAACATAACTAATAACTGATTGTGTAATCAAGCTTTACAAATCATTAGCTGCTTCAGCTAACAAGGCTATCCCTTCAAGGGCTTGGGACTTTATTCTAGCCTTTAGTTGCTCTGCTTCCATCTCTACCATCTTTCTAGTGAGTTCTTCATTTTGCTGCTGTAGATCTTTAATGGTTTGTTTCAACATTGTAAATTCAGACTCTGTATTCCTCTTCCTTTTCAATGCCTCTTTTGAGACTACAATAAGCTCTTGATAGTGGCTATTCACCTCATCCAGATCCTCTCTGAGTCTTCTATTTTCCATGACCAAGCCATCATTTGTCTCTTGCATATATTCCACTTGATATTTATATTGTTTTACAGTTCTTTGTAAATTCTCTTTTTCTTAATCAAATGCTTTATTTCCTGCTGTACTTTGCATCTCATTTGGAAGCCATGGAATGTTTAGTCTCCTATAGATTTCTTCATCTTCTGACATCAATTCTGTAGGAGTTTCAGAAAAACTTAGGTTTTCTCCAGTCTCAACTTCATAGGGAACATTTTCCTTAACTATCATGTTCTTTTCTGAGTGAGAGGCCTTTATCTTACCTTATTGTTGTTCCTACAACATTTGACTTTGTATCTCTAGAAAAATATTAGACAATTTAGTCTCAGTAAGGGAAGACTCTCTTTCTGATTCCATTGGCCTTTTTAATTTATTGTCACCCTTATCAACATCCAATTTTTCATCAGATGAGGAGTCCTCTATCACTATTACTTCTTCTTCATTCAATTTAGGGTTCAACAATTTCTTCATATTCAGCCTGAGCTTGTTTTTAGGTCTAGTCTTGGGTCTCCACATAGGAGCAAGTTCCCCTAACATTTTGAAAGTTTTTCCCTGATGAGTGACTGAGGCAAATTCATAACTTTTAGCTTCTTTCTCTTTGGTACTGCTACCTCATTCTCCTGGCTGTGAAATTCCTTTTTAGTACAAACCCTAGTTTCATCAATAACAGGGAGTTTATCCTCCTCAAACAAGCATTTCTCATCCTCTGACAGGACTATGATTGGAATTTGTTTTTGGACTTCAGTATCTTCTTCATCACCTGAAATTTTCTCTGCAAGTACAATCTTTTCAGCAACAAATGTCTCTGCTGGTGCATCATCCTGAATAGGCTCGGTCTCCTTATTATCATATTGCAAATATTTTCTCTCAACGTCATTAAGATGTTGTTTAGACTCAAAATATTCCTTTGCAGGCTCTGAAACTTCCTCCAATTTAATACTGCCTTCATCTTTAACCTTTATCTTCTATCTAAGCCTTCTGATCAAGGTCTGTCCTTTATCAGCTTGTTTTCTGTGAGACTGTCCTTCTTGACTATTCTGAAACCCTGACCAGAAAAGGAAATATTCCCAATTTTTTCCTTTACTCTGCAAAACAGTGTTGATAATGAGTTTGATAAGTCCATGGTGAAAAATGGACTGTCTAGTATGATTTTGGTGTTCCTTGATTCTACAATACATCTTTTGTAGGCTCTTTAGCAAGAAGAAAGCGAGGTTCATCTTTGACTCATTACTGAGGAGTTGAAGAAATTTGAAGTGGTATTTAAAAATGAAGGCATATCTTCCTTCACATGTAATATAACTCTGTAAAACCTTAATAGGTTCTATCCATTCAGGCCTGAAGTTATGAATGGGTACACCCTTACCCCAATTTGCAATTACACCACGCAGTAGGTACCTTTGTGCATTAAAGGTGAATGGCACCTTCTTAAACCATAATTCTCCCTAATTTTTAATTCCTGTTGCCTCAACTACCAACTCTTTGGTCAATTTGAATTGCAAAGTATCAAAAGATACGGTGTCTTTGTCATAACACTGAGCAAACTTATGGGAGATCTCTGCATTGTATCCATCAATCTTCTTGAAAAATGTCAACCATCCTGCATTTTCAAATAGATTTGCACATTCTGGAAATTTATCTATCCAACTGAGATCACTGGGCTTAGCTCTATTATTTTTTCCACTTTTCTTCATTTTTACTATGGTTTACAGCACCTGTCAATAATCTCACAGTATATTTATCTTCAAATTATCACAGTATGCCCTATCACACAGTTCAGGAACTCTTATGTACCAAATTTTTCAACAATTTGACCTAATTACAAAATTCAAGGACCTCCAATAGTTCTGCTTTGAAGTTTATTATTTCAAATGATTAATACTTATATATATTGATTAATATTTCATCATTCATAGTCTATTGAGTGAGGAAATTCATATCCTTCCTTAGAATTTTGACATTATGGACTTTAACAGAAAACTCCCAATTAAACAAACCCTATCAAATGCCATGCGAGGTACCTACTTAGAAGCTTAATACAAGCACTGTAAGTTGATCTCTTCAAGGGTTAGGTTTCTAATTTCACATTCCAGCTGTCTCCAACTGTCCCAATCGCTTCAAACTGTCACTGTCGGAAAGCCCTAATTCTTCATGCAACTGTAAAAACTCCGATTTCTCAGAAATATGTTCCCACCATGACTTTTAATACCTTCGTATTCTTGAGCTTAAGAACATATTCCCAAAAATTCTGTCTCATTCCACTCATTGTCATCATTCGCCATGAACTACATACAATTGCCACGATCTCCCTCACATGATGACCATACACCTGTTTCAATGATAAAATTGGCAAGACACGTATCAAATGTGATAATTGATGTGGTTAACACCTCAGGGACAAGACCCCAAAAAAATCGGACTGAAAAATAATGATTTTTGGCACTCACAACTTTCTTGTAGTGCTCTAGTGTATTAATTTCACTCTTGCGCTACAAGAATGTCGCAACACATAATTTCACCTCATTAAATCACTAATCAAGTTTAATACTTGGTTTATATGTTTAATCTCGACCTTAGTGTCATTTATGAAACCATTTAATGAATATATACCTTGTAGAAACCTTCAAGAATGAACTCTAAGCAAAATTTATAAAAGTAGGTTTAAAAGTAAGAAAAATCAAAATGATGAAGAATAAAAGGATTGAACTCAAAATTAACCTTTATAAACCAAAATTTCCTAGAAGCAAAAATATTAGCAAGTTTCAAAAGCATAAAACTAAGGAAGACAAAATCATGACCTAACAGGGCTTATTGCATATCCACAAAAACCGCAACTGGTTTCACCCCTTTCCATCTAGTACACGGTGTTGAATCAGTACTCCCTATAGATTTCCACATCCCATCACTCCTCCTCGTGGTATAACTCCTCCCTGATATTTCACCTTTGGAAGAACGACTCCTGCAACTTGAGCAAACCATAGAAGACCGTCGAGCTTCCCTTCAAGCCATTGAAGCAACAAAAACACGGTCCAAGGCCCATTATGACTCCCATGTCCACCCTCGCACCTTCAGTGAAGGCGATATGGTTCTGGTCTATGACTAAGCCAATGACAATTTGGGCAAAGGCAATTTCGAATCAATGTGGTACGACCCATATGTCGTCCACCGCTGCCTCAAAAAAGGGGCATACACCCTTACTGACTCTGATGAACAACTTTTGGAGAACCCCCGTAATGGAATCTACCTCAAACAATTTTATGCTTAACATCACCAATGATTCACTTTGTTTTCCTTTTTTGTTTTACAATGTTTTTATCACAAAACAAAAACCCCCATTCAGAGGTAGCACCATTAGCTACTGATTTCAGAGCCACACGGAGCCTGTTCAAGACACCTCTCACACCTCTGGGTTCAAATTTCCATTTTGTATCTTCTAACGAGACTAGCGGCTCACGTTTACATAGTAATTTTTGGGACCATTTCCCATAAGTTATCTTGGTTTACGAATCATAAAGTGATGTAAGTCTCTCCAGACCTGTACTTGCATCACACTTTCCTACCGCCACTCACACGGGCACCCAAAGGAATGACCGCTGATCCCCTGAAAGTACAAACCACTTTCCCTCTAAAATCACCTCTTTAAATGATGGTAGTTCAGCTTGTAATATAGTCTTGGCCCTTTTTTTTTACACATTTTTAAAGTGAATCTTATGTATTATTTCCTCTCATTTCTCCAAATGGATCCTACCTCGGATCGGTACATTGGATTTGCTGATGGAGCGAGCATATGGTCTCCAAACCTCACCTTGGCTGCATGGGTCATCTACTCCCTATCGCACGAGTTGATCCATATCGACGGAATATGCGTAGGAAGTGCGACCAACAACCAGGATGAATATGATGGTGTCAATGGCCTCTTGGCCGCTGCTCTCCAATTGGGCATTTTCTATCTCGATGTCTTCTTAGAATCCCAGTTGCTTGTCTCCCAGTTGAACAACTACTACCGGGTACGTGATCCCTGCCTCTTTAGAAAATTCCTGTGCACTAAATAGATGGTTAGAACATTTGAATCCATCACATTCACACATGTTCCCTGAAACCTCAATAGTGTAGCATATTATATGGATAACGACATTCTAAATTGGCATATTCATCATAGAATATAGGAAGCATACAAACAATTGCATCATGCATCATATCCATCCACCGCACCTTATGCAGGATCCCGAACCATTCCCAGAGGATGACCCATTTCTTTTATAAATTGCCTTCGGACTTGCACTCACATCACATGTAGTCAATTCCATCCACCACAACTCACACACACAACTCTCTTGACCTCTATGCGAGAGCCACATCGGTTTGCGTGCCATTGCTGCACCGATTCACGTGCCTCTTTCACGATCAATCCTGTGTATGTCCAAGAGCCACCTGCACCATCCATACTACATGGATGACCTTTGGACCACTATACATTGTCCCAACATGGGGGCACCATCAGTTCCCCCCCGATCGGTTGACCATAATGGAGTTTCTTTTAATCTCTTTTCTAACTCCTAAAAGAATGAAAAGATTGCCAAGCATAGCTACTTCCTTTCCCACTCGTTAAAGTATAGGAAAGGGCGTCTACATCATCTCGTTTATCTCCTTTTGTAGACCATGTAGACCATCAAATGAAAAGGACCACCTTGGCATGTTCAAGCCAAGACTGTTCCCCTATGCATCCTTTTATGCTTTCTCAGGAAGAGGGGCTGAACTTTATGAAAAATCTCACCATGGGTTGTCTTTAAGTTCTTTTCCATCCTTCTCATTAAGAAAATATCACCAAGCAAACTTGGTTTCATTCATGCTCATAAAAGTATCTGAATGACTATCTAGTCAGTATAGGTTTAACCTTTTTCAGCTTGATTGGACTACCAACAGTAAAGAAGTCCCCCATCCCTCAAAGGATGGGTGAGCTCTCCTATGTATACTTTTAACCTTTTTCAGGAATAGGAGACTATCAACAAAAAAGAGACCCCACTGGAGTCTTCTTCATGCTTTCAGACTCTCTAAAATTGAAAGCACCATTGAGCATTTACTTTCTTGGGCTTGCTAATTTCATGAGATCATACCACAATGGTGTCTCTAGACACCATCCCACCTAAAGCAGTTTGGCAGCATTCCCACTTTGGGTCACCTTTGTTCAGAGTACTCTGTGATGTGTCTTCCTTGGATTTCCATCAATATCAAAAGTGTCTACCTCCCCCAAGTATTTCCCATCTGTAGTTATATTCCTAGTATTACAGCTGTGATACCTTTCCCTTGAGTCAGTTTCATTTGCTGCCTGGTCTGCCCTGTTGTCATACTCTGAGCAAAGGAAGTTTGAGTCCACCATGATTCCCTGCCCCTGTTCAACCCCTCCCCCTTCCCCCTTCCCATTCAGTGGGCTAGTCCTCAGATTGTCTCACATGCTTCAATTATCTCCCTCGTGCTTCTGGTCAAGGAAACACCATTGCCTTGGCTAGTTGCAGGTATCCCTCTATCAATGACAACACATCTATTCCAGAGGATAGACCTAGAGGTCCCTATATCCTGGTTTCATTAACCTCATTGATGAGTTCCCTGGACCACTTGAGAGGATTCCTTAGTGCCTCTCGGGCTGGTTGTGTCTCACGTGCTCGACTTTAACTACATCATCACACCGTTGAGATTCATCCATGCAGTATTGGTCGAAGACCCCAGTTGTCACCTGACTCTAGCACATTGGTGAGTCTATTACGGGACCCAGATAGGTTCATGTCCCTTGTGATTTCCAGGTTGTGTTGGAGATAGTGATCAAAACCCCAGCAGTGCTTCGGTATAGATTCATGATTGATGCAGCATAGTGTACAACAAAAACTTTGAATCTCTATCAGTAAGTCCCCACAGTTATGTAATATCCCAGATTCAGCAGGTCATCAGTTATGAAGATATAGCATTCCCTGAGAACTCCATGGGTCCAATGTATCGGTTCTTCAGATCAGTATTGTTCTCAGCCTCTAATCAAGGAAACCATTGTGTAGCACCAGTTGTATATGATCAACTCTTGTATTCTAGAGCTTTGATCGCATGATTCTTTTTGACATTGTTATGAGCATGGGGATACCCGACTCGTCCATATACATGTCACACATTATTTTTATCTCACCCATTGATGGGAACTGCATTTATACAAAAACCAAAAGCCACCATGCCCCATCCCAAGAAGCACCACCTCTCCCCAGAAAATCCTATGATGTCCGTCGGCCATACGATAAGATCTTTCCCTCACACATCAGGGGGCAATCTGTTAACCCAAAAAATACCACAATGAGCTCTACATGACCTACACCACCTAAAGACATCCGCGTACGACCCTCATTTGACCCCATTTGACCCCCACACCCTCAAGAAGTCTTAGAAATATGAAAAAGGGCTTAAAAACCCCTAAAAAGAGCCAAAATAGCTCTCATAGGGGCTAAAGCCTCCAAAAAGGGGCTCAAACCCCTCAAAGGAGCTTAAAACCCCCAAAAGAGCTAATGATTGAGTAAAAGGGGCTAAATCCCCAACCAGGGGCTTAAAACCCTAAAAAGATTAAGAAAAAGTATAAATAGAGGGGTGGGGGTCACTCTCAACTCAGTCCTTCTCTCCCTACTGTTATGCTTCCTATGTTAGTTCCTTGAGACCATTTTCCTCTCAAACCATTCAACCTCCCCCTCCTCCATTTCTCCATTGAGCCAAAGCTCCACATCCATTGAGAGGTGCTTCTCCAAACTAGGGCATGGTGGCCCATTCCAACCAGAGAAGGTATACTTGTCTATTTTATGTTTTTGCTTTGTTTTCTCTCATTATTTGTTTGCAGGTTTGTGGTTTAACATTAAGTTGCAGGTATCCATTAATTGCTTGTAGGTAGCTCTTTGTTTTCTAACAAGTTTGATGCAAGGTTGTGGAGCTTAGTCCGAACCTTATGTATAGGGGTTTCGTTTTTATTTTCATTTTCTATTTCTTTATGTTCTTCCATTCTTACATGAACCCTACCCTTCCGTCCTATAGATGGAAGGGAGCCATTCCTGCTCTGTAGCTAGGGTGAAAGCCCTACTACAAGAGGATTTTTGGGATAATTTTTAGGATTTATGGACATGTCTAATAGGGGAGAGCAGTTTTCTGTCCATATTCTGGGTTGACTTGTGGGATAAAGCCATAGTTCTAGGTGTATTTTAGAAGCAAAAAGAGGCATCATCATCAAATTTGGGTTAGAACTGAGGAGCATGTTGTACCAAGCAACACAGATTCTGTGAATCATTAGAGGAAATTTCAACTCAAAATGGGCCTCCTAAAATGAACTAATAAAATAATAGTTAAAATAATAAAATAATATTTATTAATTTTGGAGGAAGAAAAGAAAAAAACTACATTTTTGTTTGTATTTTTGACATATCTCCCTGTCTTTTTACTGAAATTTTGATTAGGAGAGCTCGTTGGATGCGGAATTAAATTCTGCATCCAACGAGTACCCACTTGGCATACTTTTGATGGACCCTGATACCCCAAAAAAAAGAAATACCTGAAAAAATGGAATGATGACATCATCATTCCATT
Source organism: Pseudotsuga menziesii (assembly GCA_001517045.1). Lineage (NCBI taxonomy): Eukaryota > Viridiplantae > Streptophyta > Pinopsida > Pinales > Pinaceae > Pseudotsuga > Pseudotsuga menziesii. Next base: position 249,199 of record LPNX011042779.1, on the reverse strand, counting down.
TTTTCAGGTATTTTTGTTTTTGGGGTATCGGGGTCATCATTCCATTTTTTCAGGTATTTTTGTTTTTGGGGTATCGGGGTCCGTCAAAAGTATGCCGAGTGGGTAATCGTTGGATGCGATGCGAAATTTAATTCCGCATCCAACGAGCTCTCCCGATCAAAATTTGAGTAAAAACACAAGGAGATATGTCAAAAATACAAACAAAAAAAGTAGTTTTTTTTATGATAGCTATCCCCAAATTTGTATTAAAAAAGTGTTTAAGACCTATACGATATTTCAAATTTAAAGCAATTTCATTGGCTAACACATGATGACATGGAATTTGAATAAAATTTAAAAGGCCCATTTCGAGTTGAAATTTCCTCTAATGACTGCTAGTGGTAGTGATGGTGCTCCTGTAGCTTGCAAGGAGCCATCAGATCTGTGTGTCATCAAATAGCAATAAAGCATTTATGAGCATACATTTCGTGGCATCTTGTAAACATGTGTATGTAACATGAGTGATAAAGTTGGAGAAAGGACATGATCGGTTGATAATTCTTCACCTCAGCTAGTAGCATTGGGGTATGGTGATATTGGTTTGCTTTTATGATGATATCATTGCATCAGGGTTAACTTAAAATTCTGGAGTTTGTGTTGAAAATGTGACAGCCTAGGATCTTTTGTTCTGAGCCATGTTAAGAAAGTTAATGATGACATAAAAGTCCCAAAGAGGCTCATTCTCACTGGATGAGGAAATAAGGAAGATTAATCCTTAAAGCCGTGTTGTTGCATAAAGATCGAAATTATGGTTAGTGAATATAACCTTTGGAAATATTTTCAAATGTCTCTATGCCATTAAGATACACGATTCCACCCTTTGAGGGATATTTAGCCATACATTTTGTATTAGGCTATTAGCATCTTGTTTGCAAACCTGTGTGAATCAAGAACCCGGGGTTAGTGCATCTGAGCTCTACAATCTTACTGAAGCTCTGGTAAAGGTGGCAGAAATTCCATGCTCTCAAGAATCCTTGTAACAATTAATTGAAGATGAAATACTATTTTTGATGTATTTGTAACTTCAGAATGTATTCACTTGTATATCTTATGTATTGTATCCTGATGTTTATTCCAGGAAGTGTCTGTAATGTATTTCAGTCATGTCATGCCCCGATGTTCCTATTAGGAGATTCAATAATGTAAACAAGTCATGTAAAGTCATTGTGGGTAACCCTCCTATTGATCAAGGGTTAAATTTCCCACAGTTGTGGGGCTCTAGGGTTATTAGACTCTCCTAGAGAAGTCAGCCCTAGTGAGTTATTGTCAAGTTAGGAATTAGTATAAATAAAGAGTGAGCCTCTCTATTTATCACACATTCATTCACAGTTAGTTGTAGTGCATAACTGAGAGAGAAGAAGTTGTTGGGACAAGAGAGAGGGAGACTACCGTTGTCAGGAGATCGTGTTACTGTTTTTGGGGTTTTTATTTTGGTGTTGATTCTATGTCTGAGGAAGTTGCGGGGTTTTCTCATTTATGGTTTCCCCAAGGAAAAACCTTTTGTTCATTGTCTCTTATGTTTGATTGTTGTGCTTGCTATTCTCTCAGTTAAATATCCTAAGATAATGCTAGCTTGAATGATAAAATCTAACATGGTATCAGAGCTAACCTGAGAACAAGACACTGTGCAGCTACAGAAACTAGGCCTTCCTACTTTTTGGATCTCTCTCCATATATTTTCAATAAAATAAGGTTGGGCTGACTCTCCTCTCTAGGGAGCATCTTTTTGTCGAAGCAGAATCTGATTCTGAGCATTTTCATTTTTGACCCGACACTACTACCGGAAATTAGGGATTTCCATAGAAGTGGAATTTTTGAGTGAGTTCAGGATTGGATTGATCTCCTCCTCAAAATCAAATTTTAGAGATCAAGATCAAAGTTTTTGGTTGGGTAGAACTCCAAGAAAGTCAAATCCTAATCTACTCCTAAACCAGCTTTGTAGAAATTCAGCTCTAGATCCAGTTCCGACAACTTGACCTGGTAATATCTAAATCTTTTGCATTTCCATTTGAGGTTCTCTGTTAAGATGTCTCATCATACCAAGCTTGATGAAAAGAATGAGGGAGATGATCATTTCTAAGCCTGGAAGCCTTAGGATCTCCCTGGTCCTGGAAGAAAATGAGTTGGACTCTTAAATCAATGAAGAGGTTTCAGTTCCAAAGAGAGATGAGGCTAAGGCCTTACACAAGAATAAATTGGTCATGGCTAAGAGGATTATTGCTGATTCAATCAAGGATCACCTCATACCATAGGTGTCCTCCCTAAAGACACCTAAAGCTATGTTTGATGCCCTGACCAAACTGTTTGAAGGAAAAAACATAAACCGGAAGATGACTCTGAGAAACCAATTGAAGAATGTAAATATCCAGAATGCGGAAACCATGCAGTGTTACTTTTCAAGGGTCTCTCATATCAAGCAACAACTTGAAGCGGTGGATGAAGAAGTAGAGAATTCAGAAATTGTGATGACCACCTTGAATGGTCTTCTTAGAGCTTGGGACTCTTTTATTCAAGGGATCTATGCCATAAAGAAGCTAGTCAAGTTTAGTAGACTTTGGGAGGAATGCTCACAAGAAGAATATTGGATAGTAGCTCAAGAAGAAAAGATGGGAAGTGAAGATCAAGATCTCATAGTACACTCCAAGAAAAGCAGGACAGGCCATCACAAAGGTAAGCATTCTCATCCTAATAAATTTAACAAGTATCGACCTAGATTGAAATGCTTCACATGTGATGAAATAGGACACTATTCTAAAGGCTATCCTAAGAACAAAAGTGACTCTCACAAGAAAAAGGGAAACAATAAAAGACATCATGCTCACACTGCAGAGGATGATGAACATCCCAATAAAAGAATCAAACATGAAAGCGATGATTCTTCAAGCGATGAAGAATATGTTCTGATTTCTGCCCTCATGGGAACTATCTCACATGGAAGCAATGATTGGGTTATAGACAGTGCTGCTTCCAAACAGATGACGGGATTTAAGGAATCTTTTTTGAAACTATCAGAACATGAATCACCCCACAAGGTGAAACATGGAGATGACTACCAGTATCCAATAAAAGGTAGTGGGGAATCCTCCTATAAGCTATACTTTGGAAAGTCTATGAAGATGAAGGATGTCTTGTTTGTACCAGGACTAAAGAAGAACCTCCTCTCCATATCTGCATTAGATGCAAAAGGCATGAGGATTGCATTTGTATATGGCCAAGTTCTCATGTGGCCAAAGGGAAAGACTATTGATGATGCAGTAGTGATTGGGGAACAAGAAGGAGGTCTATACAAATTAAAGGGCCATCCAGAAAAAGCCTTGGTCCATGACTCAGTAGAGCCAAATGAACTTTGGCATAGAAGGCTTGTACATGTGCACTACAGAGCACTACCACTTGCGAGCAAAGTTGTTGAAGGACTTCCAGAAATTCAGACAAAACATGATGGTGTTTGCAAAGGATGTGCGAAAGGAAAGAATACAAAGAAGACATTTCCAAGTAGCGAGAGTAAGGCAAAAGGAATCTTGGAAATCATCCACTCTGATATATGTAGTCTGATGTCATCCAGTTCATTAAGTAGGTATGTATACTATGTTTCTTCTGTTGATGATTTTTCTAGGAAGACATGGATACGATTCTTAAAGAACAAAGATGAATTATTTAGCAAGTTCAAGGAATTCAAATCCTTGATCGAGAACCACACAGAAAAGAAGATCAAGACCTTTCAATGAGATAATGGTGGAGAATTCACATCAAATGAATTCAAAGAATTATGCAAAGACTCAGGGATTAAGAGGGAGTTAAGCACTCTATATAATCCACAATAGAATGGGGTTGCAGAAAGGAAGAATAGAATGATCATGGAAGCTGTAAGGGCCATGCTTCATGGTAAAGATATTCCCATGCATCTATGGGCAGAAGCTTCCAGAACAGTGGTGTATGTACAAAACTGTACTCCACACAGAGTACTAGAGAACCAGACACCTGAAGAAGTCTTTTTCGGCAAGAAACTAGAAGTCAACCATCTCAGAATATTCGGCTGTCCAGTGTACATACACATTTCGAAAGAAAAGAGGACAAAGTTAGATCCTTCAGGAAGGAAGGGTATATTTGTGGGATACTCTAAAAGCTCGAAGGCTTACAGAATATACTTCCCAAGATTCAAGAAGATCGACATCAGTAGGGACGTAACATTTGATGAAGACTCAGCTTGCAAAAAATCCAGAAAGAGACCTGCTAAAGAACCTGAAGAAACATAAGTACCCAGAATTCATGACACAACCATGAAAGAAGAAATTCAAGAAGAAGATCAAGAAATAGAAGAAACTCAAGAATCTATAGATCCACCTCACGAGAAGAATCCTCACAAGAGGAAACCTGCTTGGGTACGAGAAGCTATCCAAGGTGCAAAAAGATATGGGGATCTAGAAGAAAATCACAAAGAAAGGAAAAGAACTAGGTCTTGCTCTGGTTATGTAGCCTTATTATGTGACTTCATTGATAAAGAACCTTCCAACTATGAAGAAGTGTTAAAAAGGAAATAATGGAAGGATGCTATGATCAAAGAGTATCAATTGATCATGAAGAATGATGTCTATGATATTGTCCCAAGACCAGAAGGAAAGTCTGTTGTAACTTCCAAATGGATCTACAAGATCAAGGATGTTGCAGATGGCAGCATAGAGAAATATAAAGCAAGATTTGTGGCTCGTGGCTTCTCCCAGAAAGAAGGAATAGATTATGAAGAAACTTTTGCACCTATAGCCAGATACACTTCCATCAGATCAGTACTTGCTCTTGCTGTAATGATGAAATGGAAGATACACCAGATGGATGTCAAGAATGCTTTCTGGAATGGTGTAGTGGAAGAGGAAGTGTATGTGGAGCAGCCACTCGGTTTTGAGACACCTGACAAGGAGACTCATGTGTGCGAATTGAAGAAAGCCCTGTACGATTTAAAACAGGCACCCAGGACATGGTACGGAAGAATTGATAGCTTCCTGACTAGTTTGGGCTTTACCAAGAGTAAAGTAGATCCCAACCTTTACTACAAGGTTGAAGAAGGAAACCCAGTGTTGCTCCTACTATATGTAGATGACCTGTTCCTAACAGGTGTAGATGGGTTGATTGCTGATACAAAGAGGAAGCTTGCTGTCAAGTTTGAAATAAAAAAAACTTGGGTATGATGAACTATTTTCTAGGCATGGAGGTGTAGCAGAATGCGGATGGAATCTCCCTAGAACAAGGGAAGTATGCAGTAGAGATCCTGAAGAGATTCAGGATGACGGACTACAAGGCCATGATCACACCTATGGCATCGAACCTGAAGCTATTGACTGATGCTTCATCCGAGTCAGTTTATGCCATGATGTATCGTCAGATGATTGGGTCCTTGATGTACTTGATGAATACGAGACTAGATATTTTATTTGCTATGAACACCTTGAGCTAGTTCCTAATAGATCCGATACATTTTCACTTGATTGCTGCAAAGCATATTCTGGGGTACCTAAAGGGTACAGTTGATTATGAGCTCAAGTATAAGGCTGATCAAAAGATTAACCTGGAAGGTTATGTTGATTCAGATTGAGTAGGCAGTGACATCGATAGAAAGAGCACTTCAGGGTGCTACTTTAGTATGGGATCAGGTGTGATCTCTTGGTTTAGCAGGAAATAGTCTTGTGTGGCACTGAGTATAGTTGAAGCAGAGTATGTTGTAGCTTGTTCACCTATTTATGAGGCAGTATGGCTGAGGAAGCTACTGTCTGATTTATTTGATCTCTAGTTGGATGCAACTTGTATATATTGGGACAACCAGAGTTGTGTGTAGTTGTCTGAGAACCTAGTGTTCCATGACAAGTCGAAGCATATAGCGATCAAATATCACTATATTAGGGATATGGTGCAGAGAGGAGCAGTGAAGCTCCAGTATGTTGTGATGGATGAACATATAGCTAATGTGTTGACTAAGCCATTGGCCAGAGTGAAGTTTGAGTACTTCAGGGAGAAGCTTGGTGTTCTCTAGATCGAAGTTCCCTCCAAGGGGAAGGGATGAGTTTGAGAGCCATTCTGACATGGTGATAGGATTGGTTCCTTCCATGGTCAGATGTAAGTGTTGAGCCATTCTGAGGTGACTGTGGGATGTGTTCCCACATGATCAAATGTAAGTGTAGAAGGCCATTCTCTAGGAGAATGGAGGCACCTGGTCAGTTACCAGGAATTTGTTTAGTTTGGAACTGACACTACACCTGGGGTTGAGAGCCATTTTGATGTGACTGTGGTGACGTGTTCATCCCACATGATCAGATATAAGTGCATAGCCTTTCTGACATGATGTGTGATGAGTTTCCTATCATGGTCAGATATAAGTGCAGAGCCTTTTTGACATGATGTGTGATGAGTTTCCTATCATGGTAAGATATAAGTGCAGATCCTTTCTGACATGATGTGTGATGAGTTTCCTATCATGGTCAGATATAAGTGTAGATCCTTTTTGACATGATGTGTGATGAGTTTCCTATCATGGATAGATATAAGTGCAGATCCTTTCTGACATGATGTGTGATGAGTTTCCTATCATGGTCAGATGTAAGTGCAGAGCCTTTCTGACATGGTGTGTGATGATTTTCCTACCATGGTCAGATGTGAGTGCTGAGCCCTTCTGACATGGTTTGCGATGAGTTTCCGATCATGGTCAGATGTGAGTGCTGGGCGGGCCTTTCTGACATAGTTGTGATGTGTTTCTAACCATGGTCAAATAAAAGCATTGAAGAATATGAAGACCTACATGAAGGCTAGGCCTACAACCAACATGAGAAAGGGCTAGCTCTGTAGAACTTCCTGTGATGAGAAGAATCAAGAGATAGTATCCATGATGATGACCAATGATGATCCAATAGTGATGATCCAGATCTAGTGATGATCCAGATCCAGTGATGATGATCCAGTAATGATCCAGATCAAGTGATGATACAGATCCATTTATGAAGATGACTTGAAGATGAAGATAATCTAGATGATACAGAGAAGAAGACTTGTGCTGATAAATTGTGTCATGAGAATACCTTCCTAGTTAGGAGGGAATGTTGACATATTTGTAACTTCTGTAACCAGGAATATTTCACCTTTTGTGGATAGAAGTTGTTCCTCTGGTCTAAATGGTTTAGATCATGAACAAATGAGTGAATGACAAAAGATGAAGATCTTCCCTGGATGTCATAGACACCTGGAATGCTGCTTCGATAGTGAACCTATGTACCTGAAAATAGATCAAACATGCAAACACATCAAAGCTACCAGAAAATCATCTAATTATCCATGTTAGTGACTAAGGAATCTAACAACATGCACATGCAAAATCAAAACAACAGTAATGTGGGACAAAAATTAGCTTTGCATTAAGATGTATGGAGAAGTTTACAACCAATCAAGCCTTAGTGTCGACATGCATCTCCATGAGACAAATATTCCTCCCCATAAGCTACAACTTTTCTCTCTATGCTCTCCAATGGCTTGGGCCAAGTGGTCATTCCAACAACATAACAATACCTCTATGGTTCTCCCCCTCAACCATGGACATGACCTTGTATTTATAGGGCTCAATGGATAGGAATGGTTGAGAGATTTGTGGATGAGGTGGCCTCTAAGATCCTATGATGGGGGATCTCGAGCTCAACTGACCCACAATGATAGGGATAAGGGAGGACACAAGGCTCATGATCTAGAAGCCTTGAGAAACTTCTCTTTTTCCCATTTTACCCAGGGTACTGCTTTTCTCCTCTTATGACAGAGCAGTTTAGATGAGAAACACTTATAGACCAAAGGCCACAGGTGGTGGCACCACTTATGGAAAACATGATGAAGGTGGTGCGAGCAATGTACCGCTCATGGTTCATAGGGAAATCACGGTGCTGAGTATTTCCATGTAGAATTGACAAACAACATGGGTTTCCACTCCAAGTGCTGGGATTAAGGGAAAATATGTAAGTCAAAGGTCTTATCACATGGTGGTGATAGGATTTGGGTGTAACAGGATGCCCCCCAAAGTGTGAGTCTTAGAGGGATACGATAAACGAGATCTTTGAGAGAACAAGTTGTCGCTTCGAGGTGAAAATGTCAGCTCAATCAGAGCATCTGTAGGCATCTGTAGTACATCAATATTTTTGACTCATAGACACAAGTAACCAACTCATGACTATAGACCAATACAAGGCAGATCCATGGGAGGAATAAACAAGCATGGCTACTAGAATATAGCATAGATCCATGTGATAGAGGACTCAAACTTGGACATGTCTACCAGACATACAACGTAGATCTATGTCATATAGACGCAAATTTGGGCATAGCCATGACCATACAAATGTGGATCCATGCTAGATATACAAACTCCATCACAACCTGGGGAAAAGAAATGAGTGCTTTAAACAAATACCCAGGGCCTTCGTCTTGTCTTTCACAAAGTACGATTCTATCCATGTGATTACAATGATCTAAAGTTGAACATGGTAGAAACCACTTGATTACCGGTGAATGATGTGAACCGTTAACAAGTGCGAGGGAGATAACCATTGATGTCAATGATTCCCAAGGTACCCTAGTACAATCTACTGAGTGTGAATAGATGTCTTGATGTTGAACACCTAGTCGATTCTATCGATCAAAGGTCAATGATGTGAACCTATGTCGAGAGTGAGAGAATCTGTCATTAAGGCATACATATTTCAAGGTACTAAGTTTTTTGTTTCTAAGACTATTTCTCAGATGATGAGCTGATGTCGATGCAGATAGTCTCGTCGAAGGAGGGCCATGATGAGTCCCACATCGACGACACAAAACTCAGAACATAGTTATGGAATGATGCGAATGTAGTAACCATAGGACTGACTCAAAAGTACTGACACAGAGACTCTTTTGACTACAGAGAAAAAAATTCTTCAACTTACCTTTGAACATTAGGCAGCATGACAAAAGACTTGGCAGCATGACTTGAACAAGACAAACACATAGTACAACAGTGGACAATGCATTCTTTTGACAGACTCAAAGGAGTGGCATGACTCATGAAAGTGGATTGTCATGGAGATCAGCTGAATACCAAATTGACTGAAATGATATGTAGACAAGTGCCATGTTCAAAGGTAATGACAAACTACTGCCATTATTTTCAAAATGATTCCCTTCCCATTTTCCCCATCATGATCGATGAGTGCCCCTTTTCAGTTTTACGAGTTCAAAGAGGGTAATAAACACTCGGTATAGCTTGTCCAAAGACAAGTCCAAACTCATATGTTTTATGAACCTGAGAGAGGAGGGGTTCGTTCCCAAAAACGGGTCTCTCAATGTTTAATTTAACGAGTCCAATGAAAGAAAACTTGGTATCGTTCATGTTTAGAGAGTTTGAACGACCATGGAAGAAGACTTCAAAGGGTCCTTTTTCATATTATTTAGTCCCTAAGGCATGAAAAAGTGTAAAACCATACCTTAGAGAACTCTTCCACTCATGGTTGGCTGGAGTGTTCCTTTTTCGTAAATAATCCATCCAAATCAAAAAAGAGATAACCTACATTAGAGAGATGGCTCTTCAAATGCTTTAACGAGCGTGAAGAAGACAAGATCACTCAACGATCTTTTCGTATTGAAGAATCCCGAAAAGAGTTTAAAGAATACTCCATTAGGTCTCTTTTCACTATGAGAGATTTTACGAGTCTGAAAAGAATCAGAAACAGACTCGGACCTTTGATACCGAGTTTCGAGAGCGTGACCAAAGTGTCGTAATAAACGCTCAATGAATTTTTCTGTTTAATGGTAGTATGAAAAAGTAAAAAATGAACACCCAAGACTTTACTACTACTATTCTTCTATCCTGCAACAACTCAAAACAAGTGTTAAATGCCCCAATAACTAACATTAAGGGATTACGATAGATAAAATTTGAATAATAAGCGATTTTAAATCAAAACTATAGCATGTCAAACCCAAAAATGTGTATAAAAGTCATGTAAATAGTGAAAATTAAAATCATTTTACTATTTACCCATAGTGGAGAGCATTTGGAGCACTTTCCTAGTCAGATCTTCAGTTGCTGATATCGAGAGTTTTCACCATTAGATTCGAGCATCGTCAAATCCAGGTAATAGTTAAAACCATACTCTTCCTTTTCATAGTCTCAATTTTTATTTTGGATGGTGTTTTGGTTTTGTATGGAAATCCCTAAAAGCATGGGAATGGGCACCGCACTTACCCCTTGCGTGATACGTGGTACCTCACTAGAATTGCATTGAAAACAAAGTGCACAGGCGGTGCCACCGCTTGACTTCAACGGCACACAGGATGTGCCGGTCGTGAAGTTGTAAAATTGTTAACACAATCAAAACTAGATCATTTCTTTGGATTTAAATGATTAAGAATGATTCTAATAGGTGTTATGAATGTTTTTGGCAAGCTCTTGCTGATAAAAAATGGTGATATGGAAGGAAAGACAACATGATAATGATGACACTTTCACCAAAACGAATGCGGAATGCATAGCCACATTACAAGACTATGGACTCCTAAAATTCTTTTGGACTCCTAGTATGGTATCATAGAAGTAGTTTCTTAAGCATATACTCCAGATGTGGAATCTAGAGCACTAAAAATTTTAGGTTGGTGCTCATATTCTAACAGTAGAGGTAGAGGACATCTACTTCTTGACTGGAATTTTGAGATGGGGTGCCCCCATCTTGCTGATAGTTTCCCGAGGTGGGGAGGGGATATTACCACACAAGAGTTGATAAACCTTCACTGTATCCCAGGGATGAGGACATCAGGAAAGAAAATCCCCATAAAGGCAGTTATGGATGGACCTCTACGGACTGTCTTGTTTACGATGCAAAGAGTGGTGGGAAGACAGGGGGTGCACTAGGCTTCTAGGGCACACATGCTATATGCCATAGAGGCCATGGAACCTACCATATTCAATTGGGAAAAATTCCTGCTTGCGATATTCAAGGACCAGTTGACTAAGTGTCGGCAGGGGGAACTGAGGTAGTTCAATTTTGGTTCCATTCTATCCTGCTTCTTCTTTGAGTGGGTACCACAGATGAGACCCCAGGTGGTCTTTACAGAGTTGAGAGTATGGGACCCTCGCATGTAGAGGTGGGTACGGATTATGGCCCATACTGTAGCAGGTAGGGGGAATTTGAAGTTCGGTGACTCGTACTTCAGATGGCTCAGAGATTAGATCCTCATGGTGGAGGATTATGCTTATGTGGGTATGGACTTCAGCAAAGACCCTGACCTACCGCTCCCACCTGGTGGACAGTGGGGTGACATCGGTAAGAAGAAAGAAACCCAAAAATGGAAGTAATGTTTTTATGTTTTTTAATGTTTTGTATTTTTTATGTTAAGTAATGAGACCTGAACATTTTCATGCAGACGTTGGAGCAGCATGACCTGGGGGAGCTTCCCCATTGGATAGATGAGCTGGAGCCCACTTTGTACCGCAGGGTGATGATGTGACCAGGGAGTTAGAGGAAAACTTGGAGAGGTTGACCTTAGACATCCCTGACGCTTCCATTGATGGCCTCCCTCTGAGGTATTAGAGACCTACAGTGGGAGTACCGAGTCAGTTTAGTAGACTACTATGTAGAGTATCTCAGGCAATGATGTGCTACCATGAGCATCACTAGACAGTGTATGCATGATGTATCTATTGAAAGCTGATAGCTTCAGAATTTTGTATGGTGATTTTTGCCTAAAAGCCTACGTGCTTCAGATGAAGTCTCGTGACCTATTTTTGTAAACATGTTCATATATATATATATATATACATACTTTTACCTGGTGTTTGTATGTCTCAAATGGTGGATGTATTTTACATGAGTTTTATGTGTCTTTAGTTGTTATTTACAATGAACCATGTTTGATTTTAATGTCATGAATGGGAAATATGCCAATCTAGGATTTAATTAGCTAATGAGTCAAAACTACATTATGTTCCCTAGGGATATGCCTATAAGTAATGGTTTCAAATGACCTTTCTAACAAGCGTACCATCTAGAAGAGGCAGAGAAGTACAGGATTTATAATGGTATAAACATGGCTTATATGACAAACCACGAGTTGTGAGTCCATCAAGACTACCAGATTGCGAACATCTTGGGAGGCAGCTTCAGTCAGAAGACCTATTACTGCTCGATACTCAGCGATGTTGTTGGTAGCAAGACCAATACAAACCACTCTTGAATTGACCAAATCTTCAGCTGGGGAATAGAGGACCCAAGCAGCTAAGGCAAGATTCAAGGTGTGGCGACAAGAACCATCAACGAAGCCGTAGAAAGCTATCTGCTCTGCATGACCAAAACATGGTATAAATAGATGCTGACACTAAACTCAAAACCATATTGAAAATACTAAAATCACATGGAAAGTCATTCAATATACATATATACAAGATACTATCCAAGAAATACTTAGGCATAGTACCTCTTCAGGTACAACCCATTGCGAGGTTGCCCTAAAGGGATTCCATCATAGTCAACAAGCTTGTAGGCCCCTTTCTCTAAAACTTTAGAAATGACAAAAGGACCGTACCACATGGACTCGAACTTTCCTTTCCCTAGTTTGTCGTATCTCTGGTCATAAGTCAAAACTAGGTCACCCTTGTTAAAGGAACAAGGTTTGATGGATTTATCATACTGCTCCTTGATGCGTTTCTTATGTGCCTGATTAGCCAAGGCAGCATCTCTCAGATTCTCGTCAAGGTTGTTCAAATACAAAAGTCTCTCTTCCTTCGCGGAAGTGTCTCGGAGAAGTTCGATGGCAAGTTCTAAGGGAATATAACATTAAATCGATAAGATAGCTTCGAGTCCATAGACAAGCTGGCAAGGTGTGAAACCAGTAGCTATTTTCACCGAAGTCCTGTAAGCCCAAAGAGAGGAGAAAAGAATGTGGTGCCAGTTGGATTTATGATCTCCAACCATCTGACAAAGCATAGTTTTCAAAAATTTGTTAATGGCCTCTACCTGACCATTAGCTTGTGGATAATATGGCGTAGAGTTTTCATGGCAAAAACCTAGCTTGGCACTTAGTTCCTCCATCATTTGATTATGGAAATGTGATCCGTGATCAGTAACAATGGACTGCGGGACTCCAAATCTAGCTATGATATGATTGAACAGGAAAAGAGCAGCAGTCTTACCATCTTCCACATATGTAGGCATGGTTCATCCCATTTTGTAAAATTTCAATGGCTACAATGATGTAACCATGCCCCCCAACTGAGGTAGGCTTACAATGCATATAATCAATCCCCCATTTGGAAAATTGGCCAACGGCAATGACGGGGTGTAGCGGAGTGGGATGTGAGCGCTTTTTGGGATAAAAATGTTGACAAGGTGGGCATTTCTTAATAGCCTCATGACAGTCTTTAAAGATTAAAGGACAAAAATAGCCAGCACGAAGGATTTTCTAGGCTGTAGCCATCCCATATAAATGACCGCCACATGCTCCAGAGTGGCAATCATTCAACACATGTTCAGCTTCCTCATGGGTGAGGCATCGCCAGAAAGTAGAATTAATCCCACGTCTATACAAGGTATCATTCAGGATGAGGTAGTATTTCGCGTGGTGATGGATATGGTGGCAATCGTCATGGGATAGATTTGGCTGAAATATTTGTGTTTGGATATAAATAAGAAAATATCCATACCATGGGTCAGTAGTGCTTATCAGGAACAAAAATTCATCAGGAAATGAATCACCGGGCTCAAATTCCATCGCAGCATAGGGAAGATCACACATGAGCTCTGCAGAGACCAAGGATTTATTTGATGTGGATTTGGAAAATTCTAGATCAAACTCCTGTAGTATGACTATCCATCGAGAGTACTTTCCCCCGAGCACCTGACGAGTCAGGATGTAATACATAGGGTTCTGGTCTGCCAATACAGTGGTTGTGCAAAGCAAAATGTAGTGATGAAATTTTTGTACATCAATGACCATGTCCAATGATAAATTCTCCATGTGTGAATCAGGTTTCCAAATCCATAAGATTCTTACTAGCATAGTAAATCACGTGCTCTTGACCATTAGGATTTTCCTGCACCAAAACCATAGCAATGGTAGTAGCGGAGGTAGCAAGATACAAGAGAAAGTCCTTTGAATACTCTAGGGGGTGTATCATGGGTGAATGAGTCAGAGGGTGTTTGAGATTATCGAAGGCACGGAGGAAGTTTTCCTTCCCTTGCAAAATTTGGAGTTCGATAAGATTGGTTGGGGCTGGCAGCGCTAAAATGGCAGCAATTTTCAAAGGGTCTATCTGGATTCCATCCTTAAAGACCACAAAACCTAACAGACGTCCCGTCTCAACGCAAAAAACACATTTATGCGGATTGAGCCATATATTCTAATGACGACATCTCAGGAAAATATCTCTAAGATGACCAGGGTGGTCCTCCCGTTGCTGTGAATGAGCAGGGAGGTCGTCAAGGTACAGTTCAACAATATGTCTAATATTGTGAAACGCATAGCAAATCACACGCTGGAAAGTGGCTCCAGCATTTTTCAAGCCAAAAGGTAACTTTCTATACACAAAGGCTCCCCATGGGCAAATGAATGCTGTCTTGTGTTGATCGGTGGGTAATATATCAATCTAATTATAGCCAGAAAACCCATCCATAAATGAGAAGATGGCACTTCCAGCACAGTTGTCGATAATCTGATCGATATGTGGAGTAGGAAAGTTGTCCTTGGGACAAGATTTATTCAAGTCTCTAAAATTGATACAGACTCTAATGGTGCCCTTATTTTTATTGACAGGGACAACGTTTGATACCCATTCCATTAGGGGTAGGGGATAAATAAACCCATCTTTGAGAAGTTTCTCTATCTTATCTATAATAACTGTGGCCTTCTGTGGATGGACTTGCCTTAGTTTTTGCTTGACATGTTTAGCCGTGGGATAGGTTTTAATTTCATGGACCATAATGGATGGGTCTATCCCTGGCATTTCTTCATAAGACCAGGAAAAAATATCATGAAATTATTTGAAAAGTGCCTTGTATGCTTCAGATTCATCTGCCGAGCAGTTCTGCCCAACATGAACATGCTCAATAGTACCAGGCTTGGCTGATATGTCAATCGGATTTGTCTGAGTAATGTTGCAAAGGCTTCCTTCATAATTTGTGTCTTGCAACAATATAAGACTTTGAGGTTCTTTGACAATACCAGTGGAAAACAAAGATGCAAAATCATGGTTAGCTAAACTGGTGTTGGGGAGGAACAGGGATCTATGATGGTGATCCTCCCTAATGGACTCATTCGTATTCATAATCTCCATAATGGACTCATCAGGAGGAAAAGTCTCAGAGAGATAATTCATCATAGGAAGAGATGGTTCTAACTAGTAAGGAAGGTGGTAAGGATCCGAAGCAACTAGATGAAGGTCATTGGTACGAGTATCAGAAAGGGTTTGAATGGTGTTGTACAT
>LPNX011042779.1:191181-232884 GCA_001517045.1 Pseudotsuga menziesii | reverse complement strand
ATTGTAATTAATCATGGTGTGGAGCTAAAGGTAAAATCCCCACCATCGATTTGGTTATGTTTCAGTGATTGGAACTGTTACCAATGGTATATCAAGATATGTGGCATACATATTAAGTTATGGCATCATGTAACCATGCATTTTAACTAAATAACCCCAACCAGCTATGTTCACTACAACCATATTGAAAAGGGCATGATTCCTAAGGATAAGATGGGGGAAAAGCCAAGTGTCACCACTCTTTTTCTCTTGCTCACCTTCCCTTGTCTCATCCAACAACCACTTTAATGTTCTGTTGATTAGTTGGGGCAGTTATTGTTGAAGAGTGGAGTGTGGTAGGACCATCAGTCCTTGCCCACACGAAGACTCCACTAGCGGATTGACTCTCACATTGGTAGAAAACCACTACCCCATCACTCCATTCAGACTCTCCATTATTCCATGGGCTCCACTACTGCATGGGGACATCCTTCCACTCTCCCCATCATCGGCTGTTCATTTTCCTCACACCGAGCAGAGTTAAAAGGACCCACAATCCATTGACTAGGGGTTCGTTTGTTCTCCCTTTCTTTTTGATTGCTAGTTTGTGAGATTTTCTTCCTCCCATTCATGCAAGGGATCATTTTCCCTTTTCCCATTGTCAGACTGTGTGATGTTCGATTACTTCATCGCTGAACTGTGGTTGTTGTCCTTCCCTGATCAATTGGGTTGTTATGCGTACCTACGTCATGTGGGATGAGGTCTCATTCACACTTGTTGGCTGAGTTCCTTTTGTGTTTTGGGCTGTTGTAGGTTGTTGAGGAATCGTTTTGGCCATGATAGGGCCAAGAATGATTCAAGGATTTATCTTCCCCTGTTCAAGCTGTGAAGTGCTTGTTTGTTGCATGCACGTAGTGGTTGTCCTCAGACTGCATTGGAGTGGTGACTGAGGGCCTGATGTGCTTGATAAAATTGGTGTGTTTGGGAACCACACATACTGAGCTAGAGGGATGGCTTTCTTTTGCACAACCCTTGAATAGCATTGGAAGGGAGGTTAGGGCCTGAGGGACTGCGTCGCAGAGAAAGGACTGATTTCCTTGTGTTGGGTGTGTGTGGGTGTCTTAGAAGTTAGGCTAGTTTTGGTGTAGGTGTCCTTAGCTCTTCAATGAGGTCACCATCTTAGCATTTATCCTTTCCCAGCTCTTGGATGGCCTGATAAACCCAAATTTGTTGGCTTGGCTGATCTGTTGTTCGCCTGATAAACCCAACTGTGTTGGCTTGGCTGAACTGTGTTCCTTGTGGTGATGTTATCCTTGGCTATGTGTAAGACTGCTAGTTCCTTATTCCTTGGGGAATCATGCTTGTCTCGAGGGTGGCAGCGTTGCTGAGAGATTAAAGAGAATGGGGGCCTATGGTTGGGTGGAACGTTGTAGCAACATAGCTAGTTGCAGGACAATTCTCATAAGATAAGTATTCTTGATTAATTTGTTTTGCAATCATATTTACTGTTAATGAATTATGATGATGGACATGTTGAATGTTGAATTGTATATGAATGAATGTTGTTTTGCTTCTACTATGTATATGAACAATTATGCATCCTAGTATGTTTTATGTTTTTAAGTATCTTGCCTTAGCATTATAGGTATGATCATGTTCATGGGGCTAGATGCCTGGATGTTTGGTGTTTAGTAGCATCCCCTTGCCCAGTTTGAGGGTCGGGGACGTTACAATATGGTATTAGAGCTACTGGTTGCAGCATGGGCCTGAATGGGCCATGAAAGATCAGTTAATAAAGGAAGGATGCCTACTTCCTAGAAGAAACCAGGAGAAAATGGGTGAATGACAGGAAAATTTTCTAAGTGTCAGAATTGTTGGCTCATCGAAAAACTTAGTGAGAAGTTCTTCCAATGTAGCAGATCACTTAGTTGGAAGGTTCTCCGATGGAGCGGAACGCGTAGTCTAAAGCTCACTCGACGATGGAAGGAAGATTGTGAAATTCCTCTAAGTGTTCACCGGCCGTCAAAAAAACTTAGAGTACGTGAGCACCAAAACATCGGTGGCAAAAACAAGATGATAGTTGGTTGAACCACCGACAGCGATGACAGAGAGAAAAAATTTGAAAATTTTTCTAAGGCGAGAAAATCATCGGTGATCGGCGGAAGTTAGTGGTATTGGTCGCCGGTGAACATCGGCAAGAATTAGTGGTTCGTGCGCCTGCCATTGTAGAAGTCTAGTGGAATAATATTCCGATGGGTAGAGTCCCTGACCGTCGACATCGCAACAGATAATTGTTCCGACAGCCGATACGGAGCAGCAAAAAACTGAAGTGATAGGACCATCGGCGATCGACGATGATTAAAGGATTGGATCACCGATACCTAGTTGATGGTGTAGCCACAACATTGGAAATTAGATAGGGAAGGCACTGAAACATCAACAAAGAATGGAAGACGTTTGAGCCGATGAAGCGGCGGAAAGAAGGTTAAGGAAGAAAAATTTTGGAAAATTTTTCTAAGTATGAGAATCGTCGGCCATCAACGAAACTTAGTGGATGCGGGAGCTGCAGTTTTGGCAGAGATCAGCTGAAGGCCACTGAAATGCCAGCCTAACTTAGTTTGATGAAGCTCCGACAAGACCATCGACGCTCGATGATGATTAGTTGAGGGAGTAGCCACAGTGTCAATGGAAAATAGTTGATGAAACAAGCGACAGAGTGTCACAGGAAGGAGGAAAATAATTTTTTCACCGAGATTTTTCTAAGTGTTGAGGCTATCGATGATCGGTGCATGTTAGTGGATGAGTCCACCGATGATTCAGGAGAAATTAGTGACCTTGAGCACCGATGGAAGTTGGAAAAGTTTAGTCGATTGAGAGTCTGTCGTTGCAGATTCCTAGAAGACTAACCGCCCGATGCCGCAACTGTTAGTGCTTCCGACCGCCGATCGAAAGATTACAGTTGCTAGAGGTTTCGACCACCGACAAAGTTGTGGTCATGGAAGACGCAGGAAGTTCACTGGCTACCGTTGCGGAAGCATAGAGGACTAATCCCTCGATCCACAGAGCACCCGACTGCTGATGTAGCGGATAGTTGGTTTCCTCGCTAATGCGTTAAGGCTTAATGGTCCTCATCTCCAAAAACGTTCGGATTCTTAGACCCCTATAGGCTGACACAACGGAGAAAAATAGATGAACAACCTGTCAATGCAGATTGGCAGCTTAGATGTTTTGATCGCCGAAACGTTGGAAAGCTAGTGGGAAAGAGACCCGATGAACAGTTCAGAAGCTTAGAGGACTGAAGGTTCGATACAATGGAATGTTAGATGTTTCGACCATCGGAGTGTCGAAATTTTTTTTTTTTGGGAAAGGGTCCGATTGGGCCAAAGGAAATTTTGGATTTTTCCCAGTAGATTTTTCTCAGCAAATACCAACTGTTTTCAGTGGATTTTAGCAGACTGTCGGTGGATTACAGGGCTGAACGAGAAGAGGGAAAATTTTGTGTTTTAGCAAAGTTGTCATTTTATGAATTTCCAGAAAACAAAGGTAACTAGTACTGATTTATTTTAATGATATGCATCTAACCGTTTGCTACTAACATGTTTGCATAATTATAGACACCTCCAAGAGCAGTATTCTAGGCAGAACAATCCGGTAAAGAAAGAGGTGGTTTAGTCATGAGAACCCATGATGGGTATGATGCTCGAGATTCCTATGAGCGTGCGAGAGATGCCATGGGAGAAAATGTCCGTAATGGAAATGATGACATAGAGTCTAATGGAAGGAGATTCCAAGAGACACTGTCAGATGTTGCAGCCACCATGAGAAGCTTGATTAAAGCCCAGGAAGAGCAGCATCAGTTGAATCTTGCCATGTTGCAGAGTTTGACAGATTTGTAGAGAAAGATAGATTCTGGACGAGGTACAACAAGATCGGACGGCAGTAAGAGCAGTACTAGGAGAAGGAGAAGGACTTCTAGTGGATCATCTGACTCTGAAGAATCTAGTGGGGGTATAAGCTCATCTTCCCATAAAATGAAAAGAAGAAGACACCATAGGGATCGCTCTCAGGATGAAGTTAAGAAGGCTAAACCTCCTACATTTGATGGTGAGGTAAATACTGGACAAGAGGCCAAAGCTTGGCTTCTTGAGATAAAGAAGTACTTTCACGTGCAGGATTATTCGGGAAACATGAAGGCAAGAGTTTCCATATTCAATCTGAATGGAAGAGCATCCATTTGGTGGGAACACTTCAATTAAGTAAATAGGATCAGTGAAAGGATATTGAAGTGGAAACAGTTCAAAAATTATTTTAAGTAGAAATACCTCTCTGATAGGTATTATGATGATAAGATTAAAGAGTTCCATGAGCTGAGATTGGGATAGCAGACCATGGATGAATATGCAAACAAGTTCTTGGAATTGTTAAGGTATGTCTGGTACATTAGAGATGAAAAAGTGAAGGTCTAGCAGTTTCTGAGTGCATTTCCTCAGTCTTACAAAGGTGGAATTGAGTTTTATGAATCGATAACTCTTAAAGAAGCCATAAGGAAGGCTAAGTATTGCTATGAGGAAATCAAAGGTAAACTTGATTACCATAAGTCTTGGAAGTACAAGAAGAATGGGAATTTTGACCAAAGAAGGAGAGGTTTCAAACCTTCTATATTCAGGAATTAGTAGAAGAAACCATCTCAAGCTACGAGTAATCTAGTTGGAGTGATAGGAGAAAAGCCTAAAGAGCCACAATAGAATAAAGGTCCACTCAAATGTTGGAAATGTGAAGGACTCCACCTGCGTAGATATTGTCCACTCGAGAATGAGAATGCAAGAACAGATTACAACATTCAAAAAGTAGAAATGGTGGGTCAAGTAGCAAGGGCAGTCCCTAGGATTTATGCAGCACTGGAGGACCGCTAGGCAGATCACCAATCCACTGTGGTTGAAGTAGCAGGTAAGATTGTTGAACAATCTATTTCTATTTTGATTGAGCCTGGTTCTACACACAGTTACATTGCTCCTAGAGTAGTGGAGATTTGTGCTTTTAAGAAGGTAAAGCATAGGAAATCTTGGTTAGTTTATCTAGCCACTGGGACTAAGAGAAAAGTCAGTGAAGTGGTAGAGAAATGCCCATTGGCGATGAATGGATTGGCCACTTGTGTAGATCTGAATTTTCTATCGCTTGGTTCCTATGATGTTCTCATTGGAATGGATTGGTTAGAAGCTCATAGGGTAAATATTGACTTTTACAATAAGACTTTTGAATGCATGGATGAAGAAGGAAAAATAGTAGTTGTGAAAGGTATTCCAAAGGTACTTTCAATAAGGCAGGTTTCAGCAATGCAGTTGAAGAAGTTCTGTAGGAAAGGTTGCCAGTTGTATGTAGCTCATATTCTAGAACCAATAGGAGATGAAACTCCTAGGTTGGAGGACTATTAGGTGCTACAGGAATTGAAGGATGTGTTTCCTGATGAGATTCCAGGGCTTCCTCCAAAGAGGTACATTGATTTCACAATTGAAATTGTGCCAAGAGCAGCACCAGTGTCCAAGACACCCTACAGGATGAGTACATTGGAGATGCTAGAGTTGAAGATGCAACTACAAGAGTTGTCAGAAAAGAAGTATATCCGACCGAGTGAGTCTCCTTGGGGAGCACTAGTTCTGTTTGTAAAGAAGAAATATGGTACACTTAGATTGTGTATTGATTACAGATAGTTGAACAAGGTTACTATGAAGAATAAATATCCTTTGCCTAGGATTGATGACCTATTTGATCAAATGAGAGGAGCAAAGGTATTTTCCAAGATTGACTTGAGGTCTGGTTACCATAAGGTGAGAATCAAGGATGAATGCATTCATTAGACAACCTTCAGGACAAGGTATGGGCATTATGAGTTTGTAGTGCTACCATTTGGTCTCACAAATGCACTAGCTACATTTATGTGCCTTATGAACAGTGTCTTCAGTAGGTATTTGGACAAGTTTGTTCTTGTTTTCCTTGATGACATTCTTGTTTATTATAAGAATGAGGAAGAACATGAAGAGCATTTGATATTGACATTGCAATTGCTCAGGGAGCATCAGCTGTATGAAAAACTGAGCAAGTGTGACTTCTATAGAGATAGAATTCAGTATTTGGGTCACGTTATCTCAGAAGAGGGTATATTAGTGGACCCTAAGAAGGTTGAAGCCATTATGAATTGGCCTACTCCAAGAAATGTGATAGATGTAAGATATTTTATGGGACTTGCAGGATACTACCGAAGGTTCATTAAGGGATTCTCCAAAGTTGCACATGACATCACTTCTTTGCAAAAGAAGGGAATGAAGTTCAAATGGACATTGAGGTGTGAAGAAAGCTTCCAGCTATTGAAGAATCTTCTCACCAGTGCACCAGTATTGAAAGCTGCAGATCCAGAGAAAGATTTTGTGGTGTGTACCGATGCATGCGGACAAGGGCTTGGAGGAGTCCTTATGTAGGACAACTAGGTGATATGCTATGAGTCGAGGAAGCTAAAGGAGCATGAGAAGAACTATGCCACGCATGATCTAGAGCTTGCAGCCATAGTAGATGCCCTCAAGATGTGGAGAAATTACTTGATGGGTAGAAGATTTGAGTTGAGGATGGACCATTGTGGTCTGAAGTATCTATTTGATCAACCTACTATGAATGGTAGACAAGCAAGATGGCTGGATTTTTTATGTGAGTTTGATTTTGAAATCAAGCACATAAAGGGAAAAGAGAATAAGGTAGCTGATGCACTCAGCAGGAAGGTGCAGGAAATGTATGTGGCATCTCTTAGTATTTTCCAATCAAATTTGAGGCAGTAGATTGTTGATCATATTGCTGGAGATGAATTGTATGAGCAGGTAAAAGACAAATTGCAGCAAAAAGGTCTTGAGAGGAGGTATGAGGGATATAAATTGGAAGAAGATGGGATTCTTACTTATAAAGGAAGAATTTATATTCCAAATGTAGCAGATTTGAGGAGCGTTGTTATGGATGAAATCCATCAAGCTCTGTATTCTGGTCACCCAGGATATCAGAAGACAATTGCTACAGCTAGAAAGCAATAATTTTGGCTAGGCATGAACAAGGATATGGCTGAATACATTTCAAGGTGCATGAAATGTTAACAGGTAAAGGTTGAGCATCAACATCCAGCAGGCTTTTTGCAGCCTTTGCCAGTTTCAAAATGGAAATGGGAAGTTATTTCCATGGATTTTATTATAGGATTTCCGATGACTTGGAGTTAACATGATTCTATCATGGTTGTGGTAGACAAGTTGACTAAGGAAACACATTTCATACCAGCGAAGTCTACGCATAAGACTAATCACATTGCAAATATTTTCATGAGGGAGATTTTCAAATTGCATGGGTTGTCGAAGGAAATAGTATCTGACAGAAATGTCAAGTTCACTTCCAATTTTTGGAAGGGGTTATTTGCAGATCTGGGTACAAAGCTAAACTTTAGCACTGCATACCATCCTCAGGTAGATGGGCATACAAAAGAGGTTGTAAATATTAGACAGAATCTTAAAGCAGCACAAGACAGACATAAAAGCCATGCAGATAATCATAGGATGAACAGGGAGTTCAATGTTGGGGATCATGTTTACCTCAGAGTGAGGGCAAGGAATATTTCCTTGAAGCTTGGAATTTGTGCCAAGCTGTCACCAAGATATTGTGGGCCATTTGAAGTGCTTGAAAGAATAGGGCTAGTCGCATATAGACTTGCATTTCCTGCTAGTACTAGAATTCATAATGTTTTTCATGTTTCTTTGCTTAAGAGATATGTACATTATCCTAAGTAGGTGATAAATTGAGATGTGATTCAGGTGGAACTCGAGGGAGAGTTCCAAATCAAGCCAATGTGCATCCTCGATAGGAAGGTCATAATGCTCCGGAACCGATCCATAGGGTAGGTAAAGGTGCAATGGGAGCACTACGGACGTGAAGAGGCTATGTGGGAGCTGGAGGATGCCATGCGATTGGCACATCCATTTTTGGTCAATTCTGTGGAACACTGAAGCAATACTAGTGTAGCATTTTGTTCAAATTTGTAAAGAACTGAGGATAGTGCTATTGAAGGGGGAGGGGAATGTAACATCCCCAGTTTTGACCTCAATGCACTAAATATACAGGATATATATATATTGTAATTAATCATGGTGTGGAGCTAAAGGAAAAAGCCCCACCATCGATTTGGTTATGTTTCGGTGATTGGAATTGTTATCAATGGTATATCGGGATATGCAGCATACATATTAAGTTATGGCATCATGTAACCATTCATTTTAACTAAATAACCCCAACCAACTATGTTCACTGCAACTATGTTCTTTCTCACCTTCCCTTGTCTCATCCAACTACCACTTTATTGTTCTGCTGATTAGTTGGGGCAGTTATTGCTGGAGAGTGGAGTGTGGCAGGACTGTCAGTCCTTTCCCACATGAACACTCCACCAGCAAATTGACTCTCACGCTGGCAGAAAACCGCTACCCCATCACTCCATGTAGACTCTCCATTATTCCATGAGATCCACTACTGCATGGGGACATCCTTCCACTCTCCCCATCGTCGGCTGTTCATTTTCCTCACACTGACCATAGTTAAAAGGACCCACGATCCATTGATTAGGGGTTCGTTCATTCTCCCTTCCTTTTTGATTGCTAGTCTGTGAGATGTTATTCCTCCCGTTCACGTAGGGGATCGTTTTCCCTTTTCCCATTGTCAGACTGTGTGATGTTTGGTTACTTCATTGTTGAACCGTAGTTGTTGTCCTCCCCTGATCAATTGGGTTGCTATGAGTACCTACGTTGTGTGGGATGTGGTCTCATTCACACTTGTTGGCTGAGTTCCTTTTGTGTTTTGGGCTGCTGTAGGTTGCTGAGGAATCGTTTTGGCAACGATAGGGCCAAGAATGATTCAGGGATTTGTCTTCCCCTCTTCAAGCTGTGAAGTGCTTATTTGTTGCATGGACGTAGTGGTTGTCCTCGGACTGCATTGGAGTGGTGACTGGGGGCCCGATGTGCTTGATAATCCTGGTGTATTTTGGAACCACATAGACCGAGCTAGAGGGCTAGATTTCTTCTCCACAACCCCTAAATAACACTGGAAGAGAGGTTAGGGCCTAAGGGACTATGTCGCAGAGAAAGGACTGATTTCCTTATGTTGGGTGTGTGTGGGTGTCCTAGAAGTCAGTATAGTTTTATTGTAGGTGTCCTTAGCTATTCAATGAGCTCACCAGCTTAGCATTTAGCCTTTCCTAGCTCCTGGATGACCTGATAAACCCAACTTTGTTGGCTTGGCTGATCCGTTGTTCTCCTGATAAACCCAACTGTGTTGGCTTGGCTGAACTGTGTTCCTTGTGGTGATGTTATCCTTGGCTATGTGTAAGCCTGCTAGTTCCTTATTCCTTGGGGAATCATGCATGCGGACCTATGGTTGGGTGGAACATTGAAATGACGTAGCTGGTTGCGAGACAGTTCTCATAAGATAAGTATTCTTGATTAATCTATTTTGAAATCATATTTACTATTAATGAATTATGGTGAATTATGGTGATGGACATGTTGAATGCTGAATTGTATATGAATGAATGTTGTTTTGTTTCCTCTATGTATATGAACAATTATTCATCGTACTATGTTTTATGTTTTTAAGTATCTTGCCTCAGCATTATAGGTACGATCATGTTCTTGGGGCTAGATGCCCGAATGTTTGGTGTTTAGTAGCGTCCTCTTGCCTGGTCGGAGGGTTGGGGTTGTTACACCTTGGGCTCACAATCAAATGATGCAATCATATTCATTGTTGTCGTATCTGTGTTAGGAGGAGTGGACGGAAAAATCCCCATAAGGGATGAATCCTTCAACATGCACTACAACAAATCCTGGAATTAGCGTCCCATTTAGCATCCCTTTTTAGTGTATTTTTTTTTTACATTGAGTGGTCAAACTAGACGCTAAATGGGGCGTGTCATGGACAAAACTTAAAGCGTCCCCAAAAATGTCTTTTTTTGCTTCCTAAATAGCATCCTTTATGACGTCCAAAATAGCGTCTCTTTTTTTGCTTCCAGAATAGCATCCAACTTTGCTTCCTAAACAACGTCAAGGTTTGCTTCCAGAATAGCGTCCAACTTTGCTTCCTAAAGAACGTCAAGGTTTGCTTCCTAAATAACGTCCTAGTTTTCTTCCTAGCGAGTTTCCGCTTTTGCTTCTTAAATGACACCCTCGTTAGCACCATATTTGCATCCTTAATAGCACCATGTTAGCATCCAAATTAGCATCCATTTTTGCTACCACTTTAGCATCCCATTTTGCACCATGTTTTACTTCCAAATATGTGCCAATTTTCGCTTCCAAATTTACACCAATTTTTGCTTCCTTTTTTGCATCATTTTTTGCTACCAAAATGATGCCAAATATTTCTTCTATTGTTGCACCATATTTGCTTCCTATGTAGTGCCATGTTTTGCATCCAAAGTAACGTCTTATTTTGCTACCATATCAACACCATGTTTGGCTTCATCATTAGGGCCATGTGTTGCATCCTTTTTAATGCCTAGTTTTACGTCTCTAGGGTTTGGTCACTAATTTAGTCATTTTTAGTATTTCACCGATATTATAATACCATTAGGCCATGGAGGAATCGAACCACCAACCTCCTGCTTGTAAGGTAGGTGCTCTTCCATTGAGCTAGAACCCTTTAAGAATTTAAGAACCTAACTTACAGAGTCCTCTATAATGGTCAAAAGGATCATTACAACTTTGAGTATCCAATGGTCGAACAAGGAAACCGAGAAAGAGGCTTTTGTAATACCAAAAAGGACACTCATCAACATCAACAGTGTTGCATGTATCAGAGGATGACAATGTAATAGTACCAATTTGGTTACCTAAGATCATGTAGCTTGGGAATTCTGGTTATATCAGGACCTTATAAGCCATGTGATTAGCAATACACATTAGTGCATGCACATGACCAGAGAAAAAAGCAATGTTCCACCAGTCTAGATAGCAACCAAATTATGACAGCTTGGTTACAAACATGTAATATCTTGCACCTTATTCTAGTAGATAGACAATTCTACTGTTGGTCCTAGCTACATGTGATTACACATGAGATAAGTTATAACTTATGTACCAACATAGTTACCTGCATAAGATAAGTTCTAACAGAGTGGGGAAACAAGAGTGAAAACAAAGAGAGTGTCCCTTGAAACAGATTTTATATCATTGCAATGAATTGTGAATTTTCGATTCAAGCATTTAAAAGCATGAGAATTGAGAATTAACTATAGAAATGCATATGGGAAATAGCATGAATGCTATAAGGAAACTTAATTCCAATGTCTTTAAAGATCAGTAAGGCGTAGCAGGAATAGACCACTCACTAAATATGTTGGGGGGTGGGGGTTGAAGGTATTATGGAAGGAATTTTCAGTGGAAACAACATACACTGAGAATCTACAATATCTTCCTGAACATAAAAAATGGCGAGTACAAAAGAGTAATGTGGCTGAAATACATCAAGTGGATAATTTTACTCATTATGATGAAGGGATCAAATGGATCAAAATAAAAGTTTAGAGAAAAGACTAGTACCATTTCTAAAATATTGACCATTCCAGGAACTCCCTAAGAACGATTTGTTGGAGTCCATTTCTTGTCATTTTCTGGGAACGTTTCCAGGTTGTATCCTTCAAGAGATGGGTCATTCCCATAAAACAAATGCAGTAACAATCATTTCATCCTATAGAGCGTATTTTATGCCCTCATTTGGATATAAAGGAAGCGAGCATAAAGTTTAAGAAAAACCAACAAAAAGCTTAGATTAGTCTGACCTAATATATTGCTAGTAATCAAATACTTAACATAAGTTAGCTATGATAATTCATCTAGTTAGCAATGAGAAGCTAAAGTTACCAGGATATAGATAGATATATGTACATATATGAGAACAAATTGGATACAATATGGTTGGATATGCATATATAAAAATACATGTAAAATATGTGTGAGCATTTAAAATACATGTATTTCCTAATATTTCCATAGTTTTAAAAAAGTATTTCCCTTCGCTTAATGTATTTCCTAATAAAATTCTCTACAAAAATAGCTATTGACCCATTTTCCATTTTTCATATGGCATAGAGTTCCTATTCAAAATGTTCTTAAGCTCAGAGCTTGGCCCAATGGAAGGTTGCTATCCTCAGTGGGGGTTATTGAATAGTTAAAAAACATATAGCTGTGTTTTTTTCAAAATAAGGCCCAAATACGTACAACTGAAAAAGGTTTTAATAATTTCATATAAACTAAATGTCTACCTCATGAATATGAGCTCACTTTTGAAAAATCCTATCCTCATATGTTCCAATAACCTGAATAAAATGCTCCACCCTGTCCAATATTACCTGCATGATAAAAGTTTCACATTTCAGTGTGATATCAGCTTAGCTGGAAATTCTAGCAGTATCCAAACCAGTTAACACTCTTTCATTCAATGTTCAGTAATTTCAGACACAGGAGACGTCTTATAGCCTTTATAAAAATCTATGTGCATTTGAAATTTCAGAAAGAGAAAACATTATACAGCTTTAATGCCAACAATTGGATAAAGCTGGTCAAGATGAACTCGGTATCATTTCCATCAATCTAGGGACATGAGATCTTGCGATTCAAGTGATAATTAAAATTTCAAAGGCCACACAACTTCAGATTGCAATATTTAGAAGACCAAAGTGAAAATATCACAATATCCAGTAACATATAGTGAAGTCTGAATCTACTTTTAAGATTGTAAGAGAAGTCCGAATCACAATATCTACTTCCTTTGTGATCCTTATAAATGGCCCAGCATCACAATTCTTTAAGCCTATGGGATGGATTAAGCAGAGGTTCCCACTGTCCCCATACCTATTTGTTTTGGTGGCAGAAGATCTTAGCAAGTACATTATGGAGGCAAGGAGATTGAGGATTGTACAAGGAGTGAAGGTAGGAAAATGGGAATCCCTATCTCACCTATTATTTATAGATGATGTGCGTTTGCTTTGCTTTGGCTCTGACAAGGAAGGAGATTCTCTCCATGAGATACTAAAACTATATGGCAGAGCTATTGGGATGGAGGTCAATGATACCAAATCCACCTTATACACTTCCAAGTATGGATGGGGAACAATCTCAAACATTTGAAAGATATTTTCCATATCAGTATTTGGATCCGATGGATGGTGTTAAGTACCTAGGATTCACTCTTTAACCAAACTATGGAAAGTCTGATTGGCTATGGTCAGTTTCCAAGATTGCCAAAATAATTTCCCTATATGGTGTAATAGTTGGTTGTCACAAGGAGGGATATTGGTACTAGTGAATTCAGTTCTAGAAGCCATCTCTATGTACTAGCATACTCTAGCTCATATTCCTAAAGGTATTCTCAAAAATATTAGGAAGTAATATTTCAAGTTCCTATATCAAGGAAGTAGTGAGTATAAAGGAACTCACTAGGTTAAATGGAAGAAGCTAGGAGCTCCCAAAGCACTGGGGGGATGGGACCTTAAACATATCCATCTTTTTGGTCAATCATTAGTAGCTAAGGCATTATGGAATGTCTTAAAAAGATAGTCTTTGGTGAAGGATATTAATTCAAAAATATACAGCCCCAGGTTCCTTGATGGATTGGATTAGGAAAGAACATAAGAGTATACATAATGTGCCCAACCAATGGAAGGATTGAAAATTAGCCTTCCCTGTTATTGGTCATTAACTAGCATGGGAAGTTGGGGATGGGTCCCAGGCTCCAGCTAAGAATCAGAGTTGATGCAATTATGGCCGGGTGTAATAGGAATATTTTTCTTTCAGAGGCACTTGTTCATCACTTACAGCTAATTGCAAAAACAAAATCTAACTTAATCACTAAGCTTGACCAGTCTACTTTGTGGAGACAAGGATGGAAAAATTCCTTAGACCTTGGTATTGGGGGTGATTTAGTTTATCCATCGGACCTTCTTAGTGCAAAAATTCAGAAGGCACACATCAAATTAATGAGGTTCCTAGATGAACGTATTTGGGCACTTAATAAAACAGGAGGCTCTTATATTGCTGGAGTTGGATAAGCAACACTATTTCCATAGGAAGAAGGTAACATTATTTGATGGTGTACTGCACTGTGGAAGGTGAGGGAACTTCCTAGAGCTAAGTTACACTTGTGGATGGCTCTTTTAGACAAGGTCTTGACCTGGGATCATTCACAAAAAAGAGGAACGTTGGGTCCTTGTATTTGTACCTTATGCAAATATTCTGAGGAGACAAATGCCCATCTTGTTTTATATTGTACTTACTCCTTGCAGGTCTGGTGAGAAATTGAAAGACTATTGGGACTTCCTACATTATGGGGGGCATGACATTAGAAGCCTGCTTACAAACTTGGTTCACTAGAAAGGAGTTAGAGAGGATAAGAGCAGTCCTATTTTTACTCTTGTTGGGACACTAGCATACGAGGAATACTTCTTTGTTCGAGGGTAAATCTCTCTCTACTTTTCAAATCTCTGTATAGGTGGTTGCATTACTCCCATTTTATAAGGAAGTGCCTATTTATAAAAATCCGCGTGTTCTTGGGGAGCTACAAGGGATAAATCAATTCCTTGTGGTCATTTTGATGGGGCTTGTAAAGGACAAGAATGGATTTGTGGTCTTGGTTTTACTTTACATCTTTCAGATTCCCATTAATTTCACTTCAAAGCTACCATGGGCAGCGGGAAAATAACTTGTGTGAATTTAAGGAAATTTTTTCTTCTAAAATTTGCTTCGAAAAAACGTTTGAGAACTATGTAGGTTTTTGGGGACTCCCTTCTCATTATAAATTGGATGAAAGAACAACAACAAGTACAATGTATTGGTCTTCTTACAGTTGCTGATCATGTCAAACAGACTTCAAGAAGGTTTCAGAACATCTCTTTTACACGTGTTTATAGAGAATATAACCTGGTTGCTCATAACTTATCAATGGAGGGCCTGCACCTAGAGGAAAATCACTTCAGCTTATTATTATTGGAACAATTTGTTTTTTATGGGCCTCTTAAAGAGTTCAGCTCTTCTGGAACTTTTCTGGCAACCCTCTTGGAGGGACATTTTGAAATTTCCTAGTGCACCTGATAAGTTGTAATATTTCAGTCTTTGGACCTTTTCTTATTATATTTGTATGTCATACCTCGGATATCATTAGGTACTATGAGGTGGATAGTGAAGAACATTGTGGGTGTTCACTTGTAACCCTCTAGAATAGGTATTTTTAAGTGTGCTCAAAGCACCTGATGATTATATTTTTCATTCTTCTTGAATAAAAGATACATTGTTTCCTTGGAAAATAAAAAGTTATATTTTTCTTTTATGTTGTTGCAACTGACATCATCGTAAAACCTTTATGTTGCAATGTAACAATTATAGGGTTGGAGGCCCTGGACAAGAACAAGAATATTATTTTATTAAGTTGCAACAAACCATAAATTTTGAAAAGTAGAAAAAAACAGGGGGCAAAACTAGGAGGACAAAAATAAAAAATATTAAATTGCAAGCTTATTGACATATGTAGGTAATGGAACAGTTTGTTTTTTATGGGCCTCTTAAAGAATTCATCTCTTCTGGAACTTTTCTGGAAACCCTCTTGTAGGGACATTTTGAAATTTCCAAGTGCACCTGATAAGTTGTAATATTTCAGTCTTTGGACATTTTTTAATTATATTTGTATGTCACACCTTGGATATCATTAGGTACTATGAGGTGGATAGTGAAGAACATTGTGGGTGTTCGCTTGTAACTCTCTAGAATAGGTATTTTTTAGTGTGCTTAAAGCACCTGATGATTATATTTTTCATTCTTCTTGAATCAAAGATACATTGTTTCCTTGGAAAAGAAAAAGTTATATTTTTCTTTTATGTTGTTGCAACCAACAACATCGTAAAACCCTGATGTTGCAATGTAAAAATTATAGGATTGGAGGCCCTAGACAAGAACAACCATATTATTTTATTAAGCTGCAACAAACCATAAATTTTGAAAAGTAGAAAAAACCAGGGGGAAAAACTAGAAGGAAAAAAATAAAAATATTACATTGCAAGCTTATTGACATATGCAGGTCAAATAACATATGGAAACTCAATTGCTTAGATGTGATACATCAAAGAGTTGGATTTCATGGCTTTGTTCTGACTGAGGCATTACACAGTCAATCCATTGTGTTTCTTCCTTACCCTCTGCTGCTCATGTGAATTTTCTCTAAGGTTTGCTAATTGACATGTTGATTATCCTCCTTAAACTTCAATTTAGTATTAGATCATTTTAGCATAATTTTGACTAGTTAAGGCACAGTTTAGGAAAATATATGTGATGCACTTTATGCTAATAAACACATCAATCAATTACCTTTCACAATTTTTTTATGGACAAGCATTTTCAAATTTCTAGCGTAGACTCCATACAATGGATAAGATACCACAAGAAATCCTATTGAACACATCCTCTATCTGAACATAAGCTTTCACTCTAAATTGCATTAGATAAAATATACAATGTTGTCATCACATCACCATTCGACATAGACAACAATCGGCAGTACAATGTACAACTCAAAATAGAGAAACCACAATGAGATTCATTACCCTAAAATAACAAGTTGGAAATTCTTATAGCTTGTCTTGTTGTTCTTGGATACCCATCAAGTATAAATCTTGATTCACCCTTCAGTGCACTTTTTTCAAGGCACCTTGATAATATATTAACAATGACATCGTCTGGTACTAGTTTCCCTTGATTTACAATCCTTTCCATCTACATCAAATAATTAATAATTATTTGTGTCAAAAAGAAATCAAAGCTATAGAAAGTATAACTGTCTTATTAAACAATTTTCACTTAATTTATTCTATAACTAAATAAAAAGGAAATTTATGTATCCAGAATTATAAAGGGGCACCATCCAATTCTAAAACAAGCAAATCATAGAAAATTAACTAGTCGCTGTAATGGATCATCAAGCGTTCTATCCCCATCCAATTCTAAAACAAGCAAATAACACATATACAAAGAGACGAATTAGTAATGAAGAAAAACCCTAACCAGAGTATTTCCACTATTAATTATGGAGGAGAAATTTATGTAAATTTCATAATTCTACATAGTTAAAAAAACCATTTACTCTACAACCATCAGAATAGGCCAGAATATAAGATACAAAAACCCCAAAATCCCACCCCTAACATACTAACTCATATATCGACCATTGTTGCTTCCATCCACCTATAGCATGGTAAAGAAATATATATTTAAATAACATACAAGTACAACCATCTAAATCAAATGGGAAATGTGTGTTGTGTTATTCTCCTATCTATGAAATGACTATGGGCCTATCTCTTTCATTTTTGTCTTAAAAAATATCAAAACCCTTTATTTCTATCACTTTTCCAATGAAAAACAAAATATTATTGCACATTCCAATATAATTTCTTCTATGTAAACTCCAAGTTTTAACTGAATCTCTTTGAAATTAATAGAAAATATCTAAACAAAGTGAATATTCCATATCAGGATATATATGTGTGTGTGCAATAATATTTTACTTAAATAATCCAATAGAAAAGGTGGGTGCAGATGAGCATTCCCAAAGCTTATTTCATTACTATGGAAGCTGAAAGATATTTCAGCTTTCCAACACTTGTCAAATACAGTAGAATGACCATTAAAGGTCAATTTTTAAGTTTTCTTCATTTTCTTAATTGACCAGCACAATCACATAGAATATGGTTGATATACACTGAAAGGAAATAGAAATTTGGAATAAAGAGAAACATCAGGACTAGGGATGGAAGAGGAAAACCATGCAAGAATGGAGAACCTACCAATTAGTTTGTCATGAACCTCCTTAATCCAAAATGCTGTGAATTAGTAAGTAGGCCAGACGAATAGCCATCAATCTAGCTCATCCTTCTCTGGTAACAACAATATATTCCTTCCCAGGATAGTCAAATCCCACCATGGTGCTTGAGAACTCCACTAGCAAGTCAGTTCCTAGTTGCCCCTCCCTCTCCCCCCACCTTCAATCATTACTTCAGGAGATCTTCACATAATCCTCAGATTGATCTCTCTCTTGATCAACATCAAGATGTCCAATTTTCCAGTCTCAGACTCTCACCTTATATCAACGTATCTATGATGTTGTTTATGTATATATTTTGGTGTTGGTTAGGCCTAGTGATTAGCTTAGTTAGATACTTATCTCTGCTGCACTTTATATTTCTTTCAAAATTACCTAGGAGTTTCTTTTGTACCCCACCTTGTATTCACACCAGATGTATCTTCTAGTCGCATTGACCTACTTTTATGGTCATTTGTTGGGCATTGATTAAAATAATATTCTCTTATCTTATCTTATCTCCAAAATTCAATCAGAACAATTATTGATTAATTAGTGCCGGGAAGCATTGATATAGTCTATAGTTACATATATTAGCATGATTAAAGAACATTGATATATTCCTAGAAATATGCTACCGTCGGATTCCATCTTATACATTGAGGCATTGGCATATTCATAGAAATATGCTACCGGCAGATGCCATCTCATACATTTAGGCATTGATATATTCCCAGATATCATTTTGCTTAAAAACTGTCTAGACTCTAGCTAGCTTGTTACTTCATCACCAATGGAGGTTAAGGAGGCTCTCCCATACATGAAAATATTATCAATTAGGAAACTTAGGTTGCTGCTATTTTTGTGGATGAATATAAAACCTGTACAAGAATGTCTAGGAAATGCCAATGCATGCTATAGTTCATTGCGCTAATGAGTAGTTATGAATGGCCGATCCTGTTATTTGTCTGCATATGTCAATTTTTGACTTCCTTGCCATTTCTATAGGATGAGCATGGGAGACAAAAAACTATGTAAAGGAGTACCCAAGCCTCACAAAAATATAGCAAAAAACATTCTAGAACTGATTGTTGGAGCAAGCTCAAGTCTAAAATTACATTCAAACAAGAAAAGGATAAAATCCTCAAGTAGATAGTAGAGAATAACAAGAAATTCAAGAACCTTACTAAAGATATTGATGTCCAATCTCACATATATTGGTTTGAAGAAGCCATCGACAAACTAAATAAACCACCATGTGATGTAGAAAGTTATTGCAACCGGAAATAGAACCACACTGCAAAAGTTACATTTCACATATCCAGCGGATATAAACAACTAGATTACACTTCCAATATAAATGAGAACAAAACAAGTCTCCGTTATAAGTAACAAAATTTCCACAAAGAAACAATAAATGATAGAAATCAATTTCGTGCAATGCACCAAATAAGCTAGCAGTGTTCTTACCATCCACTCATGAACTTTTTCGAAACCCAACTCTGAAGGAGATCATAAAAATCCCAGTCAATTTGACACCACCCACTAATTTTATAATAATACACTTTTCAAAATTTTACTAAATTTTCAATATAAACAATACGAATCATCAACAAAATCATAAGTAAATGTAAGCATCATCGACATGAAATGGCTAAAAGGCTAGATGGAAAAAAAGCTGGAAAAGGAAATCATAAAGGTTGAAAACACATAGTTCCAAGCCCTTGATGACCAATCTATTTTCAAACAAATAGAGAGAATTGAAATAAAATATCCCATATATTTTCTTCATCTACCAATTCAGAAAATACAAACCCATGTCATAATCCATAAAATACAAATTAAGATGGACACAAGACCAAAACAGCTAACAAGTAATTAGTAAATGCATTGATATGTAGCCATCATTTCCATGGAAATGCTAGATCAAAAATTTCCAACTGATATGTGTGATTATATACCAATAATAAGAACTTAAAGGATTAATTTATGGAAAATGCCCCATACATGATGCCAGATATGAAACAAAACATGGTTTGTGAACCACTTTAGCAGAGGGCATATGAACAATTGTTCCATTAATCATTTTGAGGATAGAAAACTTTGGTGGTTGTTTTTAATGCTAACTGGAACCTCCTTACTCAATGAAAATTGGGAATAGCTGATATAGATGCCAATTTATACTTTGATCTCTCAAAAAGTGCTTGCTTATGAAGTTTTCTTTAGTTTAGTAATAATCTGATGTATTCTAGACAGAATTTTAAAACAAACAAGCTGCCCTTTGTGTTTATTTGGGTGTTTATTATCAAGTTTGGTAGTAAACGCGAAAAGGTGGTCATTGAAGTGATCATGTCATGGATAAGTGTTAAGAACCTCAATTATAATTCCCAAAGGTATATAAAAGAGGTAGTGATACTACTATGAATCTCTATGATGTGCAACTTGAAAGAAAATTCATCTCAAATGAGCTCAAAACCAAGTTCAGGATTGGCAAAGCCAATAGGAATGTTTTGGAGAAAGCACAAACCTTCACTCTAGAGTCCAGATTCTCTGCAACACATGCTAAGTATCAAGAACCCCGATAACTACTAGAGAAAAGGATAGCACTGCTTCTTCTTGTATCCTAGAACCTATGGTAAACAAGGAGAAGAAATGACTGATGTAATGAGTGGATTAGATTTTAGAAGTTGGCAGTGGTTTAGGATACAAAGATTTATTTTGTCATGGAAACAACAAAAAAGTTATTTTGAAAACATATCACTATTCCCAAACTCAGTTATATTAATTTTTAACTATCATGTAATTGGTTTGTTTGAATGTGGTCTATTGGTTAAGACAGGAAGTCATCACCTAATGACCCAGGTTCAAACCCCAACAAACAATGAGCCATGCTCGTGTGTGAGAGTTGTCCAAGTTGGACAACCCACATAATAAAGTGGACTTTTTTGCAATAATGCAGAGTTGGGATTCACAGGTCTCTAGTCCCATGGATTAGAAAATGTGTTCACCATTACAAAAAAGAATATCACATAATTGAAGCCAGCTGTGCTAACTACAGTCCCAAATTCAAGAGGAGAAGACCGACCAGGGCTTAAAAGCATCTTCTCACCAGAAAGTTAGTACAGCATCTCCTAAATAGTCCAGATATAGTGGCAATGATAAGGTCAGAAGGAAAATCCAACTGAACAATAACTACAGGATATTTTCAAGAGCACGGGCCAGAAGAAGGACAATTGGATAGAAAGGACAATAAACTATAAATTATAAACAGAACCACAAAAGGATTTTGGACTAGAAACAAGCTGTAAGCATAAAAGAAAGCTTTACTCTCTACAAAGAACAAAAAGAATGTAGATTTTAATGGAATCACCTAGAATAGATTGCAAATGATTGTGATCAACCACATAATAATAGTTGAACTTTAAAGTTTAAACAAATATCTCAATAAATTTCCAGATGTAGATAAGAAAAATTCTCCAATATAATCTAGAATAGTAATATAACATATTTCATCTGATTTCCCCGAAACAAACTCATATAAATAGTCTAAATTTATTCAACAATTCTGATCGGACAAAACTGACTGCCTTCATTGTAATAGACTAATCAAACCAACTGACTGAGTTTATTGTCGTCAGTGAACAAGACAAGTTGGTAGAGAATTTAGATGGTGATAATATGAAGCCAGTTGTAAATTGTCACTATTCATATATTACTAGATCATTTAATTTGTATGACTACCATGAATGATAATCTCTTAGATGGATTCAGAAGATAGTTCTGAAAGTGAAAATTGACAAGACCTTTCAACAAATAAATCATAAAGCCTATTTTAGTTCTATGAAAAACTCAACCAACAAATATGTTCATAGAATACTTTACTCTGGACTAAGCAAATGAAGATACAAAAACATTCTATCTAGATTTTAAATATGGCATTGTCTGTGTCTCTGCTTGTTACTTATTTTATATTTTATGAAAATGTGGAAATCAACATGATTTTATTGTTCCATGGAGTCAATAAAATTCAGTCCAAGTAACAAACTCCAATTACCAGTCGTCAAGTTGAGAGGAGTTCATATCTTTTATGGAGATACAGTTACTACATTGCAAAACCTACATGCCGTGGAAGTAGGGAAGCAGTAGGATATGACTTCGAGAGATCCATGATATTACAACATCCACAAACAAGCGAAAAGTTGTCAACTCCCCTGTTAGAAGACAAAACCCTGGACAAAAATTCAAGTAATCCAATAACTCAATGAACTGATACTTGTATAGGTAAATCTTGCCTCTATCTAGCTAAACCAACTTATACGTGTGATTATATACCAATAATAAGAACTTAAAGGATTAATTTAGGGAAAATGCCCCATACATGATGCCAGATATGAAACAAAACATGGTTTGCGAACCTCTTTAGCAAAGGGCATATGAACAATTGTTCCATTAATCATTTTGAGGATAGATAACTTTGGTGGTTGTTTTTAATGCTAACTGGAACCTCCTTACTCAATGAAAATTGGGAATAGCTGATATAGATGCCAATTTCTACTTTGATCTCTCAAATAGTGCTTGCTTATGAAGTTTTCTTTAGTTCAATAATCATCTAGCGTATTCTAGACATAATTTTAACACAAGCAAGTTGCCCTTTGTGTTTATTTGGGTGTTTATTATCACGTTTGGCAGTAAATGAGAAAAGGTGGTCATTGAAGTGATCATGTCATGGATAAGTGTTAAGAACCTCAATTATAATTCCCAAAGGTATATAAAATAGGTAGTGATACTACTATGAATCTCTATGATGTGCAGCTTGAAAGAAAATTCATCTCGAATGAGCTCAAAACCAAGTTCAGGATTGACAAAGCCAATAGGAATATTTTGGAGAAAACACAAACCTTCACTTCAGAGTCCAGATTCTCTGCAACACATGCTTAGTATCAACAACCTTGATAACTACTAGAGAAAAAGTTTGGACTACTTCTTCTTGTATTCTAGGACCTCTGGTAAACAAGGAGAATAAATCACTGATGCAATGAGTGGATTAGATTTTAGAAGTTGGAAGTGGTTTAGGATGCGAAGATTTATTTTGTCATGGAAACAACAAAAGAAGTTATCTTGAAAACAGGTCACTATTCCCAAAATATGTTATATTAATTTTTAACTATCATGTAATTGGTCTGTTTGAAAGTGGTCTATTGTTTAAGATAGGATGTCATCACCTAATGACCCAAGTTCAAACCCCAGTGAACAATGAGCCATGCTCATGTGTGAGAGTTGTCCAATTTTGACAACCCACACATTAAAGTGGAATTTTTTGCAATAATGCATACTTGGCATTCACAGGTCTCCAGTCCATGGATTATAAAATGTGTTCACCATTACAAAAAAGAATATCACATAATTGAAGCCAGCTGTGCTAACTACAGTCCCAAATTCAAGAGGAGAATATTGACCATGGCTTAAAACCATCTTCTCACCGGACAGTTAGTACAACATCTCCTAAACAGTCCAGATACAGTGGCAATGATAAGGTCAGAAGGAAAATCCAACTGAACAGTAACTATAGGATGTTTTCAAGAGCCCGGGCCAGGAGAAGGACAATTTGGATATAAAGAACAATAAAGTATAAATTATAAAAAGAACCACAAAAGGATTTTGGACAAGAAACAAGCTCTAATAATAAAAGAAAGCTTTACTCTCTGCAAAGAACAAAAACAATGTAGATTTTAATGGAATCACCCAGAGTAGACTGTAAATGATTGTGATCAACCACATAATAATAGTTGAACTTTAAAGTTTAAACAGATATCTCAATAAATGTCCAGATGTAGATAAGAAAAATTCTCCAATATCATCTAGAATAGTAATATAACATATTTCATCTGATTTCCCCAAAATAGACTCATAGAAACAGTCTAAATTTATTCAACTATTATTATGTGGAAATTTATTCAACAATTTTGACCAGACAAAACTAACTGCCTTCATTGTAATAGATTAATCAAACCAACTGACCGAGTTTATTGTCGTCAGTGAGCAAGACAAGTTGGTAGAGAATTTAGATGGTGATAATATGAAGCCAGTTGTAAATTGTCACTATTCATATATTACTATATCATTTAATTTGTATGACTACCGTGAATGATAATCTCTTAGATGGATTCATAAGATAGTTCTGAAAGTAAAAATTGACAAGACCTTTCAACAGATAAATCATAAAGCCTAATTTAGTTCTACAAAAAAACTCAACCAACAAATATGTTCATAGAATACCTTAGTCTGGACTAAGCAAGTGAAGATACAAAAGCATTCTATCTAGATTTTAAATATGGCATTGTCTGTGTCTCTGCTTGTTATTTCTTTTATATTTTATGAAAATGTGGAAATCAACATGATTTTACTGTTCCATGGAGTCAACAAAAGTTAGTCCAAGTAACAAACTCCAATTACCAGTCATCAAGTTGAGAGGAGTTCATATCTTTTGTGGAGATACAGTTACTACAATGCAAAACCTACATGCTGTGGAGGTAGGGAAGTAGTAGGATATGACTTCGAGAG
The DNA here is from genome assembly GCA_001517045.1 of Pseudotsuga menziesii. Lineage (NCBI taxonomy): Eukaryota > Viridiplantae > Streptophyta > Pinopsida > Pinales > Pinaceae > Pseudotsuga > Pseudotsuga menziesii. Next base: position 208,440 of record LPNX011042779.1, on the reverse strand, counting down.
ATCCATGATATTACAACATCCACAAACAAGTGGCAAGTTGTCAACTCCCTTGTTAGAAGAGAAAACCTTGGACAAAAATTCAAGTAATCCAATAACTCAATGAACTGATACTTGTATAGGTAAAGCTTGCGTCTATCTAGGTAAACCAACTGATATGTGTGATTATATACCAATAAAAAGAACTAAAAGGATTAATTTAGTGAAAATGACCCATACATGATGCCAGATATGAAACAAACATGGTTTTCGAACCTCTTTAGCAGAGGGCATATGAAGAATTGTTCCATTAATCATTTTGAGGATAGAGAACTTTGGTGGTTGTTTTTAATGCTAACTGGAACCTCCTTACTCAATGACAATTGGGAATAGCTGATATAGATGCCAATTTCTATTTTGATCTCTCAAAAAGTGCTTGCTTATGAAGTTTTCTTTAGTTCAGTAATAATCTGACGTATTCTAGACAGAACTTTAAAACAAGCAAGATGCCATTTGTGTTTATTTGAGTGTTTATTATCAAGTTTGGAAGTAAACGAGAAAAGGTGTTGATTGAAGTGATCATGTCATGGATAAGTGTTAAGAACCTCAATTATAATTCCCAAAGGTATATAAAAGAGGTATTGATACTACTATGAATCTCTATGATGTGCAGCTTGAAAGATAATTCATCTCGAATGAGCTCAAAACCAAGTTCAAGATTGACAAAGCCAATAGGAATGTTTTGGAGAAAGCACAAACCTTCACTCTAGAGTCTAGATTCCCTGCGACACATGCTAAGTATAAAGAACACTGATAAATACTAGAGAAAAGGATTGGACTGCTTCTTCTTGTATTCTAGAACCTCTGGTAAACAAGGAGAAGAAATAACTCATGCAATGAGTGGATTATATTTTAGAAGTTGGCAGTGGTTTAGGATACGAAGATTTATTTTGTCATGGAAACAACAACAAAAATTATTTTGAAAATAGATCACTATTCCCAAACTCCGTTATATTAATTTTTAACTATCATGTAATTGGTCTATTTGAATGTGGTCTATTGGTTAAGATAGGATGTCATCACCTAATGACCCAGGTTCAAACCCCAGCGACCAATGAGCCATGCTCCTGTGTGATAGTTTTCCAAGTTTTACAACCCACACAATAAAGTGGACTTTTCTGCAATAATGCATAGTTGGGATTCACAGGTCTCCAGTCCCATGGATTAGAAAATGTGTTCACCATTACAAAAAAGAATATCACATAATTCAAGCCAGTTGTGCTAACTACAGTCCCAAATTCAAGAGGAGAATACCAACCATAGATTGAAAGCATCTTCTTGCCAGACAGTTAGTACAACATCTCTTAAACAGTCCAAATACAGTGGCAATGATAAGGTCAGAAGGAAAATTCAACTGAATAGTAACTATAGGATGTTTTCAAGAGCCCGGGCTAGGAGAAGGGAAATTTGGATAGAAAGAAGAATAAAGTATAAATTATAAACAGAACCACAAAAGGATTTTGGACAAGAAACAAGATCTAAGCATAAACGAAAGCTTTACTCTCTGCAAAGAACAAAAAGAATGTAGAGTTTAATGGAATCACCCAGAATAGACTGCAAATGATTGTGATCAACCACATCCTAATAGTTGAACTTTAAAGTTTAAACAGATATCTCAATAAATGTCCACATGTAGATAAGAAAAATTCTCCAATATCATCTAGAATAGTAATATAACATATTTCATCTGATTTCCCCGAAACAGACTCATAGAAACATTCTAAATTTATTCAACAATTCTAATCGGACAAAAATGACTGCCTTCATTGTAATAGATTAATCAAACCAATCAATCGATTTTATTGCCGTCATTGAGGAAGACAAGTTGGTAGAGAATTTAGATGGTGATAATATGAAGCCAGTTGTAAATTGTCACTATTCATATATTACTAGATCATTTAATTTGTATGACTACCATGAATGATAATCTCTTAGATGGATTCAGAAGATAGTTCTGAAAGTGAAAATTGACAAGACCTTTCAACAGATAAATCATGAAGCCTAATTTAGTTCTACGAAAAACTCAACTAACAAATATGTTCATAGAATATCTTAGTCTGGACTAAGCAAGTGAAGATACAAAAGCATTCTATCTAGATTTTAAATATGGCATTGCCTATGTCTCTGCTTGTTATTTCTTTTATATTTTATTAAAATGCAGAAATCAACGTGATTTTACTGTTCCATGGAGTCAACAAAAGTCAGTCCAAGTAACAAACTCCAATTACTAGTCGTCAAGTTGAGAGGAGTTCATATCTTTTATGGAGATACAGTTACTACAATGCAAAACCTACATGCTGTGGAGGTAGGGAAGCAATAGGATATGACTTCGAGAGATCCATGATATTACAACATCCACAAACAAGTGGCAAGTTGTCAACTCCCCTGTTAGAAGAGAAAACCCTGGACAAAAATTCAAGTAATCCAATAACTCAATGAACTGATAATTGTATAGGTAAAGCTTGCCTCTATCTAGCTAAACCGACTTATATGTGTGATTATATACTAATAATAAGAACTTAAAGGATTAATTTAGGGGAAATTCCCCATACATGATGCCAGATATGAAACAAAACATGGTTTTTGAACCTCTATAGCAGAGGGCATATGAAGAATTGTTCCATGAATCATTTTGAGGATAGAGAACTTTGGTGGTTGTTTTTAATGCTAACTGGAACTTCCTTACTTAATGACAATTGGGAATAGCTGATATAGATGCCAATTTCTACTTTGATCTCTCAAAAAGTGCTTGCTTATGAAGTTTTCTTTAGTTCAGTAATAATCTGACGTATTCTAGACAGAATTTTAAAACAAGCAAGCTGCCCTTTGTGTTTATTATCAAGTTTGGTAGTAAATGATAAAAGGTGGTCATTGAAGTGATCATGTCTTGGATAAGTGTTAAGAACTTCAATTATAATTCCCAAAGGTATATAAAAGAGGTAGTGATACTACTATGAATCTCTATGATGTGCAGCTTGAAAGAAAATTCATCTCGAATGAGCTCAAAACAAAGTTTAGGATTGACAAAGCCAATAGGAATGTTTTGGAGAAAGCACAAACCTTCACTCTAGAGTCCAGATTCTCTGCAACACATGCTAAGTATCAAGAACCCTAATAACTACTAGAGAAAAGGATTGGACTGCTTCTTCTTGTATTCTAGAACCTCTGGTAAACAAGGAGAAGAAATGACTGATGCAATGAGCGGATTAGATTTTAGAAGTTGGCAGTGGTTTAGGATACGAATATTTATTTGTTCATGGAAACAACAAAAAAGTTATTTTGAAAACAAATCACTATTCCCAAAATCTGTTATATTAATTTTCAACTATCATGTAATTGGTTTGTTTGAATGTGGTCTGTTGGTTATGACATGATGTCATCACCTAATGACCCAGGTTCAAGCCCCAGCAAACAATGATCCATGCTCCTATGTGAGAGTTGTCCAAGTTTGACAACCTTCACATTAAAGTGGAATTTTCTGCAATAATGCATAGTTGGGATTCACAGGTCTCCAATCCCATGGATTAGAAAATGTGTTCACCATTACAAATAAGAATATCACATAATTGAAGCCAGCTATGCTAACTACAGTCCCAAATTCAAGAGGAGAAGACCAACCAGGGATTAAAAGCATCTTCTCACCGAACAGTTAGTGCAACATCTCCTAAACTGTCCAGATAGAGTGGCAATGATAAGGTCAGAAGGAAAATCCAACTGAACAGTAACTACATGATGTTTTCAAGAGCTCGAGCCATGAGAAGGACAATTTGGATAGAAAGAACAATAAAGTATAAATTATAAACAAAACCACAAAAAGATTTTGGACAAGAAAAAAGATTTAAGTGTTATACCAAAATCCTGTCACTATCATGTGATAAGAGATTTGACATACCTACTTGCCCTGAATCCCAGCTTCTGGAGTGGAAACACATACTAAATGTCAATCTTTCATACAAATTCCTAGCACCATGCTTACCTTGTTATCCAAAAGCAGTACCCTTGTTCACACCACCCATCCCCTGTTGCCCACAAGCGGTGCCACCGCTTATGTCCCTTGGTCCATAAGCGGTTATTACCAGAACCGCTCTGTTATTGAAGGAGAAATGTAGTACCCTGGGTAAAAAGGGAAAAAGAGAAGTTCCTCGAGGTTTCTAGATGATAAGCCTCGTGTCCTCCCTTATCCCTACTGTTGTGGGTTAGTTGATCTCGAGATCCCTCATCCTAGGATCTTAGAGGCCACCTCACCCACTAATCTCTCAACCTACCCTATCCATTAAGCCTTATAAATAAAAGCTTATGTCCATGGTTGAGAGGGAGAACTCTAAAGGTATTGTTATGCTGTTGGATTGATCACTTGGTCCATATCATTGGAGAGCATAGAGAGAGCTAGAGTTAGGAGCTTATGGGGATGAGAATGCTTGGTTTCATGGAGATGCATGTCAACACTAAGGCTTGGTTGTAAACTTCTTCATATTTATTTAATGCAAGTTGATTTTTGTCCCACATATATTGTTGTTGTTTGATTTCACATGTATGTTGTTAGATTCCCTAGTCACTAACATAGATTAGTATATTATATTCTGGTGGTTTCGATATGTTTTCATGTTGAAGCTTATTATAGGTACACAGGGTAATGATCGAAGCATTACATTCCATGTATCTATGGAATCTAGGGAGAGTCTTCAACCTCTGTCCTCTATTTGTTCTGGATCTAAACCATTCAGACTAGTGGAACACCTTGCTGGTCGCAGGAGGTGAAATCTTCCAGGTAACAAATCTGGCGACTCTACTGGGGAATAGTTATATCAATTGTTCTAACCTTCCTCAGTCTGCAACTCTTGTCCAAATCTAGGCTCCTTCTTCTTCAACTCTCTTCAGTCAGATCTACTTTCTGACTTGCTTCATTTGGGTTTGAAACTTCTAGATCTGTTCAGATCTGAGTCATTTCGGTCTTTTATGCTCTGTTTGCATACTCAATTCAACAGTATTTTCCCTGATCTAGTATGTTTTTACTTGATCCATTGTTCTTCTTGTGTTTAGTCATCTATAGGGAACCATGCCTATACTGTGTATGAGAAGCGGTGCCACCACCTGAACAAAGTGGGAAGTACGTGGTGCCACTGCCTGTAACCTGTTGGCGACAAGCGATGTTGTGTTGGAAGTGCTCTGTCAACACCTGCGAAGCACGGTGCCGGGTAGGCATCATTCCAAAGCCTTTTTTCCTCATTTTTCTTTGAAAAAATTTGGATTTTGTTGCTTTCAGTTCTGCTTATAAGACTTGTGTTATTGAATCTGATGCTTGTGGTCTAATAATTTTATGGTTTAAGATTTATTTGATTGGAATTTTAAAAGTTTGATTAGGTCTTTTGATTGTTCATCTGCTTCTATGATTGTTGTTTGTGTTTACGAAAGGATTTCTTGTTTTCTGAAAAGATCAAGGTGTTATTAAAATCTCTATTCGTTTCTATTGCATAGACTAAAAGAAGAACACTTGATTAGTTTCTAGGTTTCATTTCTTATTTGCATAGTAAACTTCTTTTTCTTTCCTTTAAAAAATAAAATTTTTGACTGGGACTAGGATATTATCATTTAGCATTGGACATTGGTTTTCTGATTGGCTTTACAAGCTTTCAGGGCCTTCATGATCTTTCATCTCTCATACATTTATAACTACCTCAATCAAAATAAAAAAAAAAATGGTAGTTTTAAGTTAGATTTGCTTATGTTTTGAGAAAATTGAAAAAATAGAGTGCATTTGCATATAGGTGTGCTTCTTGTTTTTCTTTTAGGAAAAGAGATTCTTCCCCTTCTCATTTGCTTTCAGAAAGAAGAAATCAGTTTGGAAAAGTGATTTATTATCTTTGATTTGATGTTCATGACTATTTTGTGGAAGTATTTTTGGTTTTGAAACAAAAGGAAAACACTTTCTTTCCCTCCCGTAAGTAGGCATACTGAACGGTAAAGTGAACGTTTTGCACTAACATATTTCATGGTTTTACTTTTCTGTCAAAACATCATGCATTCACCTAACCATACAAGTTAAAATTAATGGTAGTTGTAGGTTAAAATTTACATAGTAACTTGAGTGATAGGTTAGAGATGTGTTTGGGCGTCGTTAAGCGTAGGATCTATCGTTATTTGTCGGCATTACATTCTGGGACTCGCGCGGTTCTTACACGTACTGTCGATATATCGAACGACCTTTCACGTACCCATGAGGTATATAGAAAGGTACCTCATGTACTTGATTGTATATCGGAAGTCCCCTTGTGTATGGTTATGCATTATACAACACTACTACCGATTTGAGCTCCCACGTACCTTGAGTATATCGGGAGACCCCACTAGGGTACCTTATCCATCTGAGAAAAGCCCTTTGTCCATCTTGTTTGGAGCCATACACTGAAAAAAAAATTCGGGGAGATTACTACGCATGTACCCTCGAGGTATAATGCAAGTGGCACCTTCTTGACAATCCTAGTGAGAGACCTAACTTTTGAACTCCTCCTATCATTTTAAGTGTGCTTGTTTTGACCTATAGCTTGTGTAGGGATTTTCTTTTTGGTGTGTTTTCTAGATTTTCAGACCCTAGGTTAGTTAGGAACTATACAAAATGGCTGAGTTAAGATAGTACAGAAGAGTACGGGGCTTGCCACCTGATTTTATTCCTAGTTCAGGAGAAAATCCCACGAAAGCTATCGACCAAGGAGCTGCTACCACCTCCCAAGTGGGAGACAATGTGGTTGTGGAAAGTGGAGTACCATATTCTTCACACTCACCTCTCTTGGTCCAACAACCTTCTCAGGGAAATACATCGTTCCATTCTCCCATGGAAGGTCATGTTGATGATACAACCCGTCCGGATTTTGGTCCCAATGCTCTGTTTTGGGAGACACCTATAGGACATGCCATTGCCTCATTTGGAACCCATGTAAACTCTTCTGAAGATGAAGAAGAATGTAAGTAATACCATGCTACCATTCTCCATGCACAGGAGATTGAAAAGCATATCGATGACCTATTAGGATCGACACCAGCACGTTCCACATCTCTTCCTATGGGATATCATTCACTGGCCGATTCTACAAGACCCATTGAACTGATTATAGATCGTCCAATAACAACCCACAACCCAGGTCAGATTACCACCCCTATCCCCTCTCATGTTATGTCTATGCCTAATTTTCTCAAGTCTTCTGCACCTAATATTCAATCTTCAATTCCTGTTTCGTCTACACCTTCTAGTGGCGGGGGGCAACCCCCGACATGACCTACGTTATCTGACACTGAAATTGTTCCTAGTCAAGGACAGACCTCTAACATAGAACCATCTACAGTTTATGTCCCTCCCACCCATACTAATGTGGTTAATCCCCCATCCAGTTCAAGTCAACGCTCTGGGGCTCAACCTGTAACCATTCAATCTTCTGGAGGTTATGGTTATCAAATACCTGTAGGTAATCATCCACTCAATCCTATAGGAATTCCTTATGCTTGAATTCCATGCCCTAGTAACAATTTTACACCATGGGGGAAACCCAACTAGTCTTACATGCCAGCTATGGGGGGGATACCTATACATACTGCAGGAGGTGGCGGAGGACCACCTTATGGAGGTCCCCCCCCTGGGGGGCCTAATGGCCCCAGAGGATTTGGAAACTTTCCTCCTTATGGTCCTGGTGTCCCTAGTGGTCCTAAGGGACCTGGTGGATTTCCTCCTTCTGGCCCTCCTCCTAGTGGTTCCGGCGGCTCTGGAGGTTTACCTCCCCCTAGTGGCCCTGGAGGGTCTAGTGGTCCGCCTCCTGGTGGTCCTAGTGGTCCCGGTGGTCCTAGTGGTCCCGGTGGTCCTAGTGGTCCCGATGGCCCTGGTGGTCCTCCTTTTGGAGGCCCTAGTGGTCCTTACAGTCCTAATCCCAGAAATCAACCCCCTGTGAGAGGATCTTCCGGTAGTTCTTTGTCACAGCAACTTATTTATCAGTCTACTTATGTTCCTACTAGTAATTATATGCCATATCAATATTACCGGTATGTGTATCCCAACCGACAGTTACCTTTCCTCGAAACTTTGGACTTACCTGGTTTGTCCAAGTTGATTAATGACCCCATTCAACACAATCCCTCGTGGCCATCCATTTCGGTAAAGTTACCATTGGATAATCTGAAATTTGATGGCAAGCAGGGAGATGATCCAAAGAACCAGGTTATGACATTCCATTTATGGTGTTCTTCCAACTCCCTTATGGATGACTCCATTCGACTGCGACTCTTTCAACGAACTTTCATCGGTATGACCACGAAGTGGTACATTGAACTCCCACAACATTCGTTTGTGGATTTTGGCTCGTTGGAAACCGTGTTTCTTACACACTTTCAGCTCCCTATTCGTTATGAAATGGGTACTGATATTTTAACCTATCTATGACAGAACACCTCCACCGACATATCTGATCATATTCATGAGTGGAGAAGGAGGAGAAGGATTATTAAGGCCCCTATTCCAGATCAGTTACTAGCTGATTGGTTCACCAAATCCTTGTTGCCTCCTATTGCCCAAGATGTGGCTATGGGAGGTGCCGTCACTGAAGAGCAGGCTATTATTCGGGATTAGTTCCTAGACTTGGTTTATTCCCAGTTGGGAACTCTTTATGACCTGATTCCTCAAGCTCCTCGCCCCAGCACTGATCCTGCCAAGCCACCAGTAGAAGTACCTGTTGATGGGATTGTTGGTTCAATCCAGGCCCCGTCCGTAGCAAAACCTACCAAGCAAACCCAAACTACCCCCCCTACTCCTTCGACTCCTAACGTTTCCATCGAGGTCAATTCTCTTCAAAGTAATCAAACCTCGGGTAATAAAAAGAAAGGTAGAAATAAAAATGAAAAACCTGGAAACCAATCGGAGACTCCATGACCAACCAATGGTGATAATGACAAAGGGAAAAGAAAAGCAAAATATCCCTGTCTACTCTATGGTGGTGACCATTTTTCAAAGGAGTGTCCTCGTTGGGACGAAATCTCCCAGTTTTTGAAGTCCAATCCCGCACCTGCGGTACTTACGGATCCTTTTCCCTCTCAACAACAACTGATAGACCACATGTCTAATCAGGGTAATTATGGTTGTCAGAAGAAATTCGTATGATGTCCTTAGATACCATCCATCTGCAAACTCAAAGTCATAATTATGATAAACCTGCGGATAAAAATGAAGATCATCTGTCTTCAGGGAAAGCCCCTTCTACTAGTTCTCCCGAGTCCTCGTCTACTATCCCCTTGTCTATTGAGAAGCCTACTCTTGACATGATTTTGCGCCCACCTAAGAGTACTCTTTGGAAGGAAATATTTAATCCCAATTCCCGAGCTTCTCAATTTTATAATGTGGTTGAAGATCTCGCTTAGGCACTCTATTCAATGTCTACCCTAGAAGTGCTCCAAACTTGCCCCACCCAACGCAAAAACCTGTTGACTGCATTAAGAGCTTTAGACCTAGATAACACCAACTTGATTCATTTCAATGTTGAGAACTATAAACCTAGGTTACCACATAATTTTTCTTTTCAAGTCATTACAAAAGTGGTTGGAAATAAATTTTTTTGAACAATCCTAGATGAAGGAGCTTTGACTTCCATTTTGTCTCTGTCTTGTTGGAAAGCCCTTGGCTCTCCTGACCTTGTGACATCACCTACGACCCTTAAGGCCTTTGACAGATGAGGTTTCCAACCCCATGGTCTCATATCAGCCCTCGCGGTTGAGCTGGGGGCCAAAACTATTTCCATCCAAGTAGAAGTGGTAGATGCCCCTTTAATAGATTACAATCTCCTTCTAGGACGAAATTGGTTCTACACTATGACTGCTGTTGCTTCAGTAGTATTCCGAACCGTCCAATTTCCACATCTGGGAAGAATCATTACTATTGACCAGCTTGATTTCTATACGCCGGATGTTACTACCTCCATGGCTAATAACATCCCCATGCTAGGCCAGTCCCCTCCTCCTTACCAGTTGATTGGGGTAGGCGTGTTGAAGGATTCATCCCTTATGGGAGTTTTTCCATCCACTCCTCCTAGCACGGATTCCACATCAGTCCATATGATCACCTCATTTGATTGTGAGCCTGGGGGAAAACATGTTGTTGATTCTACCTCGTTAAGTCCTCACGAAGCTATGTATGATGCCATTCAAACCTCTTCCGATGATCACACTGATGACCTTCATCTAGTGGCTTTGGATCCCTGCCATTTACCATATTGGTTAGAACCTTCTCTTCCCACTCTAGATTATCTCTCTGAGACTTTTCCTTTCGACGAGTCCATTATTGAGATCATGAGCATGGATGAGTCCATTTGGGAGGATCACCATCATAGATCCATGTTCCTCCCCAACACCAGTTCAGTTAACTATGACTTTGCATCCTTGTTTCGTACTGATATTGTCAACATACCCCAAAGTCCTATATTGTTGCAAAATACATATTCTGAAGGAAACCTTGCAACATTACACAGACGAACCCGATTGACATATCAACCATGCCTGATACTATCGAGCATGTTCATGTTGGGAAGAATTTCTCCGCATATGACTCTAAAGCCTATAAGGCACTTTTTAAAGAATTACGTGATATTTTTTCCTATTCCTACGAAGAGATGCCGGGGATTGACCCATCTATAGTGGTCCATGAGATTAAAACCTATCCTTCGGCCAAAATTGTTAGGGAAAAACTTAGGCAAGTCCATCCTTGGAAGGCCGTAGCTATAAAGGTTGAAATTGAGAAGCTTTTGAAAGCTGGGTATATTTATCCTGTACCCCCAATGGAATGGGTATCGAACATTGTCCCTGTCAATAAAAAGAAGGGCACCATCAGAGTCTGTATCGACTTTAGGGATCTCAATAAAGCTTGTCCCAAGGACAACTTTCCTACTCCACACATTGAAGGGATTATCGACAACTGTGCTGGAAGTGTCATCTTTTCATTTATGGATGGTGTAATGCCCCGGTTTTGACCCCGTTACATTAGATGTATATGATGTGTATATTGTAAATGATCATGGTGTGGAGTTAAAGGCCAAGGCCCTACCATTGATCAGTTATGCTATGTCTTGGATTTAAATTTGTCATCGATGGTATATCGGGGCATGCGGCATATATTATGTTGGTCATCATGTAAATATGCATCTATAATTAAAATGACCACAACCAGCTACGGTCATGGCAACTAAATCGAATGGGGCATGATTTTCCCAAGGATAAGGATGTGGGGGCGGAATTTGTCAAACCTTGAGCCAAAAGGGGGAAAAAACCATGTGTCATCTTCTTTTGTTTTATTCTAGCTACCTCCATTTAATAATTTCTGCTGGCATCTGGGAAAAGTTATGGCAGTTAATTTTTTTGGGAGTGGGGTGGCAGGACTATCAGTCCATGCCTCCATGCACAATCCACCCAGTAGTTGACTTCAGAATGGCAAGGGAAAGCCTTCATGCACTCTTCAATCACGCAGGAAAAATTCACCACTCTCTCCCACGAGTTGCTAAGCACCCACGCACTGTAATTTCGCGTCCTCCCTGTAGGTTTCTCATCTTCATGCAGGGAATTGCTGCTCATTAGTCACTCACGCACAGGAAATTCCTGGATTTACCCATGCGGTTTTCTTATGCGGATTTGTGAATAGTGAGGCTGTATCTTTTCCTCACGGGCTGAAGGTGGGGTTCTGCATTATTGTTCCTCATGCACAGGTCATGAAACTGTAAATTCTTTCCATTGTGATTTGTGTAATTTTCTTCTGGTGACCTCGCTGCCCAGAACAGGCTGTGTTCCCCATGTCATTGGTAATATGTATGCTGATATGTTTTGGAGCTGTTGATTTCCCCCTGTTAGAGTTGTGTTGCTGTTGTGGTTGGGACTGTGTAATTCCCTGGGGATTCTTTGCCCTGTTTAAGCTGTGATAGCTAATTGATTGCATACATGCAATGGTTGGTCTTCGGACTGTGTAGGGAGCAAGGATGTGGGCTTAGTTTTTCTTGATAAACTTGGTGGCTGGAACCACACAGACAGAGCTAGAGGGCTGGCCTTCTTCTCCATCACCCCTAAATAGCACTGGAAGGGAATGTAGGGCCTGGGGGATTGTGTAGCAGAGAAGGCACTGATTCCTTATGTTGGGTGTGGATGGGTGTCTTAGAGGTCAAGCTAGTTCTAGTGTAGGTGTCCTTGGATCTGCAATGAGCTCACCAGATTAGCAATCTACCTTCTCCAACTCCTTAATGGCCTGATAAACCCAACTGTGTTGGCTTGGCTGTGTTTTGTGCATCCCTGGCTATGTGTAAGCCTGCTTGTTCCATTATTCCTTAGATAATCATGCCCAGCTCGGGGGTGGTAGCGCTGCTGAGAGATTAAGGAGCACGCTGGCCTATGGTTGGGTGGAACGTTGCAGTGACATAGCTGGTTGCGGATCGAATTCTTCATAAGATAAGTGATCTCGTGTATTTTAACTCTGCAACTATATTTCTGTTAATGATATAAAATGAACATGTTGAATACATGCATGTATGAATGCTATTGGTTTCCGCTGTGAATGAGGATTAAATTGCATCAGTGCATGATGAATAATCCTATGTGCATATTTTAGTTCAAATTTGTTTAAGCATTCTGTTTTAGCAATTTTTGTGAATTTTCATGTTCATGGGCTCTTAGCCCGAGGGTTTGAAGCTGGTAGTCTCATCCTCTATGCCGGTCGGAGGCATGGGGATGTGACAGATGGCTTCTCTGGCTATAATCAGATTGAGATATTACCCTCTGATCAGCATAAGATGGCATTCATTTTTCCATGGGGAACCTTTGCATATAAGAAGCTACAATTTGGCTTGAAAAATGATGGAGCTACATTCCAGCGTGTGATGTCCTATGCATTTCACAATGTCAAACACATTGTTGAAACGTACCTTGATGACCTCCCTGCTCATTCACAGTGACAGGAGGACAACCCTGGTCATCTTAGAGAAATATTCCTGAGATGTTGTCATTATAATATACGGCTCAACCCACATAAATGTGTTTTTTGCGTTGAGACGGGACGCCTGCTAGGATTTGTGGTATCCAAAGATGGCATCCGGATAGATCCTTTAAAAATTACTGCCATTCTTGATCTACCAGCCCCAACTAATCTCCTTGAACTCCAAAGTTTACAGGGGAAGGAAAACTTTCTCCACTGTTTCATGTGCAATTTCGCAGAGAAAACACACAGTTATATGCGTCTCCTTAAGAAGAACACCCCATTCTTCTGGGATGATCAGGCCCAACGTTCCTTTGATAATCTTAAGCACACTCTGACTCATTGACTTGTGATACACCCCCCTGATTATTCAAAGGACTTTCTCTTGTATATTGCTGCCTCTGCTACTACCATCGCTATGGTCTTAGCGTAGGACAATCTCCACGGTTAGGAGCACGTGATTTATTACGCCAGTAAGAATCTCCTGGATTCTCAAACTCATTATTCATGTGTGGAAAAGTTAGCATTGGCCACGGTCATTGCTGCACAAACATTTCGTCATTACATTCTGCTCCGCACTACCCGATGTACTACATCCTGACTCGTCAGGTGCTTGGGGGCAAGTACTCCTGTTGGATTGTTATCCTTCAGGAGTTTGATCTGCAGTTTTCCAAGGATACATCAAAGAAATCCTTGGTATTTGCAGAGCTTATGTGTGATCTTCCCTGTGCTTCAATGGAATCTGAGCCTAGTGATTCATTTCTAGATGAATTCCTGTTCCCGATAAGCACTACTGATCCTTGGTATGGATATTTGCTGATATATCTCCAGGCACAGCGTTTTCATCCACATTTATCTCACGATGATCACTGCCGTATCCGTCACCACGTGAAATACTATCTCATCCTGAATGATACTTTGTATAGATGTGGGATTGACTCTATTCTCTGGTGATGCCTCACTCATGATGAGGTTGAACATGTGTTGAATGATTGCCACTCTAGAGCATGTGGCACTCATTTATCTGGGATGGTTATAGCCCAGAAAATTCTTCATGTTGGCTATTTCTGGCCTTTTATCTTCAAATATTGTCATGAGGCTGTTAAGAAATGCCCACCTTGTCAACACTTCTATCCTCAAAAGCGCACCCATCCCACTCCGCTCCACCCTATCATTGTTGTTGGCCATTTCGCTAAATGGGGGGTTGAATTCAAGCATTGTAAGCCTACCTTAGCTAGGGGGCATGGTTACATCATTGTAGCTGTTGATTATTTCACTAAATGGGCTGAGGCCATGCCTACATATGCAGAAGATGGTAAGACTGCTTCTCTCTTCTTGTTCAATCATATCATAGATAGATTTGGAGTTCTGCATTCCATCGTTACTGATCACGGATCCCATTTCCGTAATCAGATGATGGAGGAAATGAGTGCCAAGCTAGGGTTTCACCATGAAAACTCTATGCCGTATTATCCACAAGCTAATGGTTAGGTAGAGGCCATTAACAAATTTTTAAAAACTATGCTTCATCCGATGGTTGGAGACCATAAATCCAACTGGCACCACGTTCTTTTCTCCGCTCTTTGGGCTTATCAGACTTCTGTGAAAACAGCTACTAGTTTCACACCATATCAACTTGTCTATGGACTTGAAGCCATCTTACTGATCCATTGTCAGATTCCATCTTTATAACTTGCTATCGAACTTATCCCAGACACTTCCGTAGAGGAAGAAATATTTTTGTACTTGAGTAACCTTGACGAGACTCACAGAGATGCTTCCTTGGCTAATGAGGCACATAAGAAATGCGTCAAGGCACAGTATGATAAATCCGTCCAACCTCGTGTCTTGAATGAGGGTGACCTAGTCTTGACCTATGACCAGAGATATGACAAACTAGGGAAGGTTAAGTTTGAGTCCATGTGGTACGGACCTTTCGTTATTTCTAAGGTGTTAGAGAAAGGATCTTATGAGCTCGTTGATTATGATGGAATCCCTTTGGGGAAACCTTGCAATGGGTTGTACCTGAAAAGGTACTATGCCCAGATTTTCTTGGACAGTATCTTGTATATATGTATATTGATTTACTTTCAGTGTGCTTTTAGTATTTTCAAGATGGTTTTGAGTTTTGGTTTCCGCATCTGTTTATACCATGTTTTGGTCATGCAGATGGCTTTCTACGGCTTCGCTGATGGTGTTTTCCTCCACACTTTGAATCTCACCTCAGCTGCTTGGGTCCTCTATTCCTCAGCTGAAGATTTGGTCAGTTCAGGAGCGGTTTGTATAGTTCCAGCTACTAATAACATCGTTGAGTATGAAGCAGTCATCGGTCTTCTGACTGAAGCTGCCTCCCAGGATGTTCATGATCTATTAGTCTTGATGGACTCACAACTCATGGTTCACCATTTGAACCACGTATACACCATTAGGAACCTGGTACTCCTCTGCCTCTTTCGGAGAGTGCGTTTGTTAGAAATATCATTTGAAACTATTACTTATAGGCATATCCCTAGGGTACATGATGTAGTCACTGAATCATTGTCTAACTACATCCTAGACTAGCATATTTCCCATTCATGACAGTAAATCAAACATGGTCCATTGTAAATAAACATTTAGAGACACATGAAACTCATCGAAAACACATTTACCATTTGAAACATATAAACACCGTGTAAAAGTCTGTATATATATATATATACCCAAAATTTTACAAAAAATAGGTCCCGATACCTCCTCTGAACCACTTAGGCTTTCAGGAGAAATCATCATACAAAATCCTAAAGCTATCAGCTTTCAATACATATCTCATACACTAGTGGTGCTCGTGATAGCACATCACTACTCAAGTTACCCTACGTAGTATCCTACTGAATCAACCCGGTACTCCCATTGTAGATCTCTGATATCTCATCGGGAGGTCATCTATGTCAGCATCTGGGATATCTAGAGTTAACCTCTCCAGGTTCTCCTCCAGCTCCCCGGTGATATCATCACCCTGTGTTACAAAGCGGGCTCTAGCTCACCTATCCAATAGAGATGCTCCTCCAGGTCTCGCTGCTCCAACATCTGCATGAGAATATACAAGTCTCGTCACTTAACATAAAAAATAAAAAACATAAAAATATTTCATCCATTTTAGGGTTTCTTTCTTATTACCGATATCACCCCACTGGCCGCCAGGTGGGAGTGGTAGGTCAGGATCTCCAGTGAAGTCCATGCCATATAAGCATAGTCCTTAACCATGAGGATCTGATCTCAGAGCCATCTGAAGACTGGATCATCAAACTTCACCCTTCCCCTACCTGCTCCTGTGCGAGCCATGACTTGGACCCACCTCAGCATACGGGGGTCCCGTGCTCTTAGAATCCAAAAGGTCACCTAAGGCCTCATCTGTGGAACCCGTTCAAAGAAGAAGCAGGCTAAGATGGAACCAAAGCTAAACTGCTTCAGCTCTCCTTGCTAACACTTAGTCAGCTGATCCTTGAAGATTGGAAGCATTGCTTCCACCCAGTTGAACACCGTGGGTGCCATGGACTCTATGGTATACAACATGTGTGTCCTGGAAGCCTATTGCACACCCTAACTCCTGGCCACCCTCTTCATGGTAAATAGAACAGTCCATAGAGCCCTATCCATCACTGCCTTAATGGGGATCTTCTTCCCCAATGTACCTGTCCCTGGAGCACAATGTCGATCTATAAGCTCTCTGGTTGTAATGTTCCCTCTACAGGAACCTGTCAGTGAGATGGGGGCACCCCGTCTCGAGAGACCAGTCAGGAAGTAGATATCCTCTACCTCCATTGTAAGTATATGGCCCCCCACCTCGAAATACTGCTGCTATGGATTTTACATTTGTAGTATGTGTTCCAGTAACCATTCATGCGACACCATGCTTGGGGTCCAGAAGAGCTTCAGGAGCCCATAGTCCCATAGTGTGGAAATACAACCCACATTTCTCTTAGCAGCAGCATCCACATTGTCATGTGTTCTTTCTTTCCATATCACCATGTTTTGAGCAACCTAAACCTGCCAAAAACAATAATGGTATGCATTAGAATAATCTTTAAATAATTGAAAATCAAAAGAATGAAGTTAAATTGCCCATACTATTAGTTTAAGTTATCCATAGTTGGAACCTCCTGTGCACCGTTGGAGACAGGTGGTGGCACCGCCTGTCCACTGTGTTATTGGCGTGGTTCTTGGGTGGTACCGCGTATCCCGCAAGGGGTAGCCGAGGTGCCCAC
>LPNX011042779.1:178778-191094 GCA_001517045.1 Pseudotsuga menziesii | reverse complement strand
GCTTGCCATATGGGCCCAAAACCCCACCAAATCTCAAAATAAATGCTATGAAATGAAAGATAAGGGTTTTAGCTATTACCTGCAACTAACGATGCTGAAAATGGACGGTGGAAACTCCCGATATCAGCTATGGAAGATCTGGCTAAGAAAATGCTCCAAGTGCTCTCTGCTAGAGGTAAATAGTGAAATGATTTGATTTTTTACTATTTACTTGACTTATATAGGCATTTTTGGGTCTGACTTGCTATAGTTTTGATGTAAAATCATGTTTTAGTCAAAATTTATCTGTCATAATCCCTAATGCTAGTTTTGAATGCATTTAACACTTGTTCCTGAGACTATTGTAGGATAGGAGAACTCTAGCAAAAAGCTTTGAAAGTTTGTTTATGGATTTTTCATACTTTTATAAAACGAAAAACATCTATGAGCATTTATTACGACACTTTCATCACACTCTTTAAACCTAGTATCAAAGGTCCGATTCCATTTCCGAATATTTCCAGGCTCGTAAAATTTGACATTGTGTAAAGAAACATCATGGAGTCTTCTTTTCACATCTTTTTTCAGACTCCTTAAACATGAAAAGATCGTTGAGTCCATTTCCGAATCTTTCCATGCTCGTAAAAAGTGACATTGTGTAAAGAAACCTCATGGAGTCCTTTTTAAACTCTTTTTAGGCTCCTTAAATATGAAAAGATTGTCAAGTACTTGTCTCCTTCATACTTGTAAAAGTATTTG
This sequence comes from Pseudotsuga menziesii, assembly GCA_001517045.1. Classification (NCBI taxonomy): domain Eukaryota; kingdom Viridiplantae; phylum Streptophyta; class Pinopsida; order Pinales; family Pinaceae; genus Pseudotsuga; species Pseudotsuga menziesii. Next base: position 190,356 of record LPNX011042779.1, on the reverse strand, counting down.
AAGAGTCGTCCTTCCGATGGTAGGTTATCTCTTTTTCGGTTCGGATAGGACTACTTATGAAAAAGGAACACTCCAGCCAATCATGAGTGGAAGAATTCTCTAAGGTATGATTTTACACTTTTTCGGTCCTTAGAGACTAAATCATATGAAAAAGGACCCCTTTGGAGTCTTCTTCCATATTTGTTCAGACTCTCTAAACATGAACGATACCAAGTTTTATTTCAGTGGACTCGTTAAATTAAACATTGAGAGACCCGTTTTGGGAACGAACCCCTCCTCTCTTAGGTTCGTAAAATATATGAGTCTGGACCTGTCTTCTGACAAGCTGTATCGAGTGTTTGTTACCCTCTTTGAACTCATAAAATTGAAAAGAGGCACTCATCAATCATGATGGGGGAAATGGGAAGGGAATCATTTTGCAAATAATGGCAGTTGTTTGTTGTTACCTTTGAACATGGCACTTGTTTGCACAATCATGTCAGTCAATTGGGTATTCAGCTGATCTCCGTGATGATCCAATTTCATGAGTCATGTCAATCCTTTGAGTCTTTCAAAAGAATGCATTGTCCATTGCCGTATTGTGTGTCTGTCCCGTTCAGTCATGCTACCAAGTCTTTTTGTCGTGCCGCCCGATGTTCAAAGGGGATTTGAAGAAGTTTTACCTCTGCAGTCTACATAGTCTTTGTGTCAGTATCTTTGATTCAGTCATATGGTTACTACATTCACATCATTATAGAACTGTGTTCCAAGTTTCGTGTCATCGATGTGGGACTCATCATGGCCCTCCTTCGACGAGACTATTCCCATCGACATTAGCTCATTTTGCGGGAAATAGTCTTAGAAACAATATTTAGTACCTTGAGATATGTATGCCTTAATGACAGATTCTCTCTCTCTCGACATAGGTTCACATCATTGACCTTTGATCGATAGAGTCAATTGAGTGTTCGACATCAGGACATCTATTCACACTCAGTAGATTGTACTAGAGTACCTTGGGAATCATTGACATTAATGGTGATCTACCTTGCACTTGTTAATGGTTCACATCACTGGCCAGTAATCAAGTGGTTTCTACCATGTTCGACTTCAGATCATTGTAATCACATGGATAGAATCATACTTTGTGGAAGACGAGACGAAGACCCTGGGTGTTAGTTTAAAGCGCTCATTTCTTTTTCCTAGGTTATGATGGAGTTTTGTATATCTAGCATGGATCCACATTTGTATGGTCATGGCTATGCTCAAATTTGTGTCTGTATGATATAGATCTATGTTGTATGTCTGGTAGCTATGTCCAAGTTTGAGTCCTCTATCACATGGATCTACATTGTATTCTAGTAGCCATGCTTGTTTATTCCTCTCATGGATCTGCCTTGTATTGGTCTGTAGCCATGGGTTTGGTTACTTGTGTCTATGAGTCAACATACTAATGTACTACAGATGCCTACTTGAAAACTTGCTCTGATTGAGCTGACAATTTCATCTCATGGCGATGACTTGTTCTCTCAAAGATCTCGTTTATCATATCCCTCTAAGACTCATGCTTTGGGGGGCATCCTATTATACCAAAATCTTGTCACCATCATGTGATAAGACATTTGACTTACCTACTTGCCCTGAATCCCAGCTTCTAGAGTGGAAACCCATACTAAATGTCAATATTTCATACAAATTCCTAGCACTGCGCTTACCTTGTTTTCCATAAGCGGTACGCTTGTTCGTACCGCCCATCCCCTATTACCCACAAGCGGTGCCACCGCTTATGTCCCTTGGTCCATAAGCGCTTATTACCAGAATTGCTCTGTTATTGAAGGAGAAACGCGGTAACCTGGGTAAAAAGGGAAAAAGAGAAGTTTCTCGAGGATTCTAAACGATAAGCCTCGTGTTCTCCCTTATCCCTATTGTTGTGGGTTAGTTGAGCTTGAGATCCCTCATCCTAGGATCTTAGAGGCCACCTCACCCACTAATATCTCAACCTACCCTATCCATTAAGCCTTATAAATACAAGCTTATGGCCATGGTTGAGAGGGAGAACTCTGAAGGTATTGTTATGCTGTTGGATTGATCACTTGGTCCATATCATTGGAAGGCATAGAGAGAGCTAGAGTCGGAGCTTATAGGGATGAGAATGCTTGGTTGTAAACTTCTTCATATTTCTTTAATGCAAGTTGACTTCTATCCCACATATATTGTTGTTGTTTGATTTCACATGTATGTTGTTAGATTCCTTAGTCACTAACATAGATTAGTAGATTATATTTTGGTGGTTTTGATATGTTTGCATGTTGAAGCTTATTGCAGGTACAAAGGGTAACGATCGAAGCATTACATTCCAGGTATCTACGGCATCTAGGGAGAGTCTTCAACCTCTGTCCTCTATTTGTTCTGGATCTGAACCATTCAGACCAGTGGAACGCCTTGCTGTCTGTAGGAGGTGAAATATTCCAGCTAACACTAAGCATAAAAGAAAGCTTTACTCTCTGCAAAGAACAACAAGAATGTAGAGTTTAATGGAATCACCCAGAATAGACTGCAAATGATTGTGATCAACCACATAATAATAGTTGAACTTTAAAGTTTAAATAGATATCTCAATAAATGTCCATATGTAGATAAGAAAAATTCTCCAATATCATATAGAATAGTAATATAACATATTTCATCTGATTTCTCCGAAACAGACTCATAAAAATAGTCTAAATTTATTCAACAATTCTAACTGGACAAAACTGACTACCTTCATTGTAATAGATTAATCAAACCAACCGACCGAGTTTATTGCTGTGAGTGAGCAAGACAAGTTGGTAGAGAATTTAGATGGTGATAATATGAAGCCAATTGTAAATTGTCACTATTCATATATTACTAGATCATTTAATTTGTATGACTACCATGAATGATAATCTCTTAGATGGATTCAGAAGATAGTTCTGAAGTGAAAATTGATAAGACCTTTCAACAAATTAATCATAAAGCCTAATTTATTTATACAAAAAACTCTGAAACCAACAAATATGTTCATATAATACTTTAGTCTGGACTAAGCAAATGAAGCTACAAAAGCATTCTATCTAGATTTTAAATATGCCATTGTCTGTGTCTCTGCTTGTTGTTTCTTTTATATTTTACGAAAATATGGAAATCAACGTGATTTTACTGTTCCCTGGAGTCAACAAAAGTCAGTCCAAGTAACAAACTCCAATTACCAATCGTCAAGTTGAGAGGAGTTCATATATTTTATGGAGATACAGTTACTACAATGCAAAACCTACATGCTATGGAGGTAGGGAAGCAGTAGGATATGACTTCGAGAGATCCATGATTTTACAACATCCACAAATAAGCGGCAAGTTGTCAACTCCACTGTTAGAAGAGAAAATCCTAGACAAAAATTCAAGTAATACAATAACTCAATGAATTGATACTTGTATAGGTAAAGCTTGCCTCTATCTAGGGCATGCATATGTGGAATTTTCACCATTTACTCCCCTCCCTTCCCTGTCCTTTTTAAGGTGGAAGAGAACTTAGTAGAAGGGCAAAACCTGGGCAACAATTCGGGCAATCTGATAACTTAATAATGTACTAATGCTTATGTGAGTAAACTCTATCTTATTTCCAGTGTCTTTGGTAATTTTACCATTCACTCATCTCCCATCCATTTTGAAGAAGTAAACTGTTGGATTTTTCACCATTCAGTATCCTCCACTACTTTTAAAGGGGGTAGTGGAGTCAACTATTGAGATCTTCACCATTATTCCCCTCAATGCTCCTTTTTAATGGGTACTAGCCCAAGTCATGGAATCGTATGTAGGTTTTCTATGATGTTTGAAAATTCTAATGTAGTATGTGTGTACCTTCCAAGCCACAGTTTTCAAAATGGGTGCCTAATAAGCAGCCTTGCCCTGAGCCTTACTAGTTCAAAATCGTAAAATTGGATGTACAAAACAAAAGAATACAAATCCTATGTGGGTAAAGGAGTGGAAAGTGAAAAACCTTATGACTGGACTCGTAAGCATTGGGAGAATTAGGGGAACTCTTGGCAAGATCTTCAATGTCGCCTCTGCCGGGAATCAACATTTCCCTGTCTCCGCTCCCACGTGTGCATATCGCAGCAACAACAACCAAAGGAGCTTCCAACTTCTCCTCACCCATAAACGAACTGACACCCAACAAAATTCTTCTTCTTCTTCTTCCTCGATTTCGGCCCAAATTCAAACCCCTGAGTCTATTCACCTCCTTTCTTGGAAATAAAGGTTACCAAAACTGTATGCTCAACTCAGAATCCCAAATTCTAATTCTAGATTCAGATTCCAAATGGATTGATGGGTTTGTAAGTTAAGATGGATCGGCAAATCGAAAAACCTGCATTCAATCCCCTCACCACACATACACATCAATTGATTAAATTGCATCCACCTTTTGTCACCATTTGCATATCTTACTTTTCCTTGTTCGCTAAACGCTTCCTCTTCTTCCTTCCCTCTTGGTGTTTCTTCTTTCCCTCTTGGTGTTTAACTCCCGTTGAGCCAAATAAAATATTTTGTTCCGAAGCCTATTGCTAAGATTTTTAGTGTCCTAAACAATCTTAGAAAGTTCTTTTATCATTTTGTTACATTGAAAATGGAATGGTTCATATTATATTACAGAGTTTTCAAGAAAATATTTTAAAATTTTAAATTATTGTTGTAGTCATGATCTTGGATCCTAGTCTTATGGAATAGAGGTTCAATTTGAATATCTGTACATGTTATTTTGAAGAGGGCATTGAGAGCCCATAGTAAATTGACTATATAATTTTACCAGATTAGGTACAAATTATTTAGACCTAGCGTTCAAAATTGAACCTTTCTTGGTCTTTCCAAAGGGTTCTCACCCTTCCTAGAAGTGTAAAGTTAAAATTTCTCTTAAAAAAAATTTAAAATCTGAATTTTACCCTTCCAATTACGAAGGGCATAATTTATATTGACATTTCAAAAGAAGGGAAACATTTGAAATTACCCATCCATATAAATTTCTCAAGATGTTGAAATTCCTATGCTCTAAAGTTCAACTCATGATTCAAAATATTGGAAATATGATAAATTATAATCACTTGCTCACTCATCTCATTCACTCATTGCTTAGTTGTGCAACATGACCAGTAATCATTGATGACTAGAGGCACTAGCCATCGAGATGTGACTCTGAATCTCAAGTCACTTGGTTCTGCAATCTAAAGTGTGGCAATGTGTCAACAACTATGACTATAACAAAAAGGAACAACTACTAGTCTACTACTAGGCCCAAAACGAGCTCAAAACTTTGTGCCTACTACCTATGTCAACCTCACTACCAACGTCCACTTTTTATTCATCAAAATAAAATTAAAAAGGCCGATTTGATAAGTCCTCCTCTACAAGACTTCATTTATTGCATGAATATCATGGACTCACAACAACTATAAAAAAATACTCGATGTCATGCAAATACAAATAATGGCATGTAGCTAGGGTCACAAACTGTGCAAAAGTTGATTTATGCATTGCTATAGATAGGTGTCATTGGGAACAAGATATAGAGAAACAATGGTGATTAATAAAATTTAAAAAAAAATTATTGTCTCAAGAATAGTCTTCAATTTTATGGGTGGCATGATCATGATGTAATCCCCGTCCATCCTTCCAAACATTTGTGGTGTCTCACAACATTTGTTCTCAGCGCTACCAAAATACATATAAAATTACTTGTCTTTACATCCTATTCTCTTCCTCAAAAATTTTAGGGTTGTGGATTGTTGTATCCAACTTAGTGTGCATGGTCCTTTTACCATGGGCTTAATGTAGTTGCATCATCTACCTCATGTCTTCTGTAAACTTTATGAAACTCTCATTCATGAAATTAAGGATGTTCCTATATTCATGAACTTAAGGATGGTCCTTGTTTGATTGCCTAAGCCTACAATTGGTTTAAGGATGGTCTTGGAACCGGGTCTGCAGCTTACTCTATAGAGGTATGTGTATTGGATTAAAATGAAAGAATAAGTTTCCAAGTACATTTAGGGATGTGTTGTTTATAGCACTAATGAGGAAAACATTAGTTCTTTGAATTAATACAATAATAAGTTCAAAGACTAGTTAATGGGGAAATCTATAAGGTAATATTGATATAATCCATAGCTTGCTAGAACATCGTCTTGATAGCTAATTTGGTGTCAATTTGATGATGATGATGAGGGTGGTGATGATGGTGATGACGATGATGACGATGGTGATGAAGATGTTGATGAGGAAGAGAATCATGCCGATGCTGATGATGATGCTGATGATGATGATGATGGTGATGAAGATGGTCATGATGATCATGATCATGATGAAGATGATGATGATGATGATGATGATGATGATGACGATGACGGTGACGATGATGTCGATGATGATGATGCCAAGCGTTTTTATTAGACCTCAATTAAGAACCAAATGCCTTTTTTTATTGTATTATTAGTTTCAAGTGCCTTTTTTATTATATTATTATGTTATGAAGTGTGAGGCTATGATTTTTATTATTAATTTTTGATTGTTATTGTTTATCCATTCGCGATTACACTTGTACGGGTCTCAATGACTTGAGACACTTGCTTTCTTATTACCTTCTTAAAGGGGGTGAATGATAAAAGCTTATTAGTTCATATTTGAATATTGTAGACAAAAATTAGGCCCTAGGGGGTGAGTGATAAAATCTTATTAGTTCATCTTTGAATATTGTAGACAAAAAGTAGGGCCTACACATTAAAAATGGTAGACCTAAATAGAATATGGAGGTGACCCTAGGTTTGTAATATAGTTATACAAGTCATTGTGTCTTGGTGTTATAAGTTCAACTCATATCTCTAAATGCCTTGTGATTAACTTAAAGTGCCAAGTGAAAGTCACTCTCGAAGAGTACATAGAGACAAGCTTAGATATGCAATGTATGTGTCCATGTGAATGCCCATCTTCTAGTATTATAAGTTGGTAATTTACTGCTATGTTTTCAATCACTCTTTTACTATGTAAAATAAATCCCATGGGAATCAAACTTTGGTCAATAGTGTAGCGTAATGCTGGAAGATTTGATAGGGGCCATAAAACTTGAGAAAATAATTGCTTTTTTCCTTGAGAGATGTCTGCTTATAAGGCCAAAGATGTAAACAAAATTGATCCACTTCTTCAAAGTAACACTATGAGCATTATTGAAATGCTTGTTTCTTCATTCCATTTTAAACCAAGACCAAAACATCCTTAAGAGTACAAAGAAAGTTAGCTTTTGTGTTAAGATTGATATCCACTTCTTGTGCCTTGGATGTTCTTGGTAAAAATGAGGGTATGGATGGGGGTTGTCCAAAACAACCTTGTAGGGTGACATTTTGGTAGCACCGTGATAGGTGGTATTGTGATACCTTTATGTAAGGGGGGTGTATGGTGGGGTGGAGGAGTGGGGTGTGGGGAACTACTAACCCAACGGTTGTATCAGTCAATGTAAAACCCAATGGCTAACATTTTTTTATGATCAACACCTCACAACCTCTATTACTTGTTATTAACTCCAATATCTCAAGTCCTGCAGTATAAAGAAGTATTATGACAAGCATCATCATCGTGGACATCAACATTATCATCATCGTCATCATCAATTCCATATGGTACATCAACACCATCTTGAACATCATCCTCATTATCATCACCATCATCGGCATTAAGTACATCATCAAAAAAATCATCGTCATCATTGTCTTTATGGTCACTCATATGCCATTAGTGTTCTTAATCAGTCATTTCCATTACTATTCATGTCATGTAATTGTTAAGGTCATTTATATGTTGTTACACTCATTTCAATGATAATAGGGTCATTTAGATGTTGCTACAGACATTTAGGTGCCATTAGAATTAATTAGGATCCAAAAGTGCTACCACATGCATAATCATCATTGACATTCACATCATCATCATCATCATACAATAAATCAACATCATTGTCATCGTCATAGTCATAATCAATGTCATTGATAATATAGTTGCGATAATAATGAGCAAGGAGCCCTACTACCTCACAAGAATGGATGATATAGTATTATACTTATCAAATCATATCCATATGATTCATCATAATTATCGTAATGCATCATCATCATGTTGTTAGGGCCAATAAGATGCAATTAAGGTCTATCAAATGTTGTTGGGGACACTCAAATGCCATTAGAGCAATTTAGGTGACATTAAGGTAATTTACCCTTCATTAGGATTAATTAAGATCCAAAAGTGCTATGATTATGATCATTTAGGTGCCACTATGATAAGTCAAGATCCAAAAGTACTATCACATGAATCATGATCATTGACATTGGCATTGATATATTTGACATTATGTCGGACGTTTTTCGAACACAATTCCTAGCTCTAAACCTAGTGCAATTCCTATCTGGGTTCTTTCAAAATTTATGGCATTATCCCAAGTGCTATATTTGGCTCTATACCTAACGCTATGTTGGATGTTTTCTAGGCGCAATTCTTGGCTCTATACATGATGCTATGTTGGATATTTTTCATGTCGAAATTCATGGTGCAATTCCTGTTGCTAAACCTAGATTAATATATGGTGCTATGTTGTTCAGGACATTTTTTTGGAGGCTATTATGGGCGTTATATGGGATGCTTTCTTGGACGTTAATTGGGACGTTAATTGGGATGCTAATTGGGATGATAATTATGATGCTAATTGGGACACTTATTGGGACAATAATTGGAACGTTAGTTGGGATGCTAATTATCATCCAAAATAGCGCCAAATTTTGAAAAGGGACGCTAATTGGGATGCTAATTGGGATGTTATTTGGGACGCTACTTGGGACTCTAATTGGGATGTTAATTGGGACACTAATTGGGATGCTAACTGGGACACTAATTGGGATGCTAATTGGGACGATAATTGGGATGCTAATTAGCTTCCAAAATAGCACCAGCTTTTAAAAAGGGACACAAATAACGCCATTAAAAGAGCCATCCCATAGAAAAGCGTCCACTTTGTCCAAAAAATGATGAAAAATACACTATAAGTGATGGTGGACGCTAAAAAGGAAGCTAAAAGAGACGTTAATCACATGGTTTGTTGTAGTGATTCCTATCCAATCGACTGGTAAGGAGGAGGGGAATGACCTAACATGGGGATGTTATTAGCTGTAGAGGTCGTAACATCCGGTGTATAGAAATCAAGTTGATCACTAGTAGCAATTCTTCCTAGATCTGGAAATTGGACTATTCAGAATTCTATCAAAGCGATAGCAGTCATGGCATAAAACCATTTTCTTCCTAGAAGGTTGTAATCTAACAGGGCATCTACTACTTCTTCCTGAATAGAAACAGTTTTTCCCCCAACCTCGATTGCAAGGGCTGATATGAGACTGTGGGGCTGGAAACCTCATCCATCAAAGGCATTCAGAGTCATAGGTGATGTTACAAGCTCAGGAGAGCTAATAGCTTTCCAACAAGACAGGGACAAAACCGAAGTTGAAGCTCCTTCGTCTAAGAAAGTCCTAAAGACTTTCTTTCCGATTACTTTCGTGATGATTTGGAAAGCAAGTTTGTGAGGTAGTCTAGACTTATAATTCTCGATATTGAAATGAATCAAATTAGAATTGTCTGGGTCTAAAGATCCTAACGCAGTTAACAGATTTTTGCGTTGTGTAGGACAACTTTGGAGCACTTCCAAGGTAGACATTGCACATGGTGCCTGAGCAATATCTTCAACTACATTATAAAATTGAGCAGCTTAGGAATTAGGGTTAAAAACAGCCTTCCTAAGAGTACTCTTGGGTGGACGCAAAATCATATCAAGAGTAGGCTTCTCGATGGTTAGGAGGACAATAGATGAGGATTTGGGAGAACCAGTAGAGGGAACTTGTCCTAAAGAAGAAATGTCTTCTTTCTTGTCTGCGGGTTTGTCATAATTCTGACTTTGAATTTGCAAACTAATGGTATCCGAGGAAATCATACAAATTTCCTCTGACAAACTAGAGTTTCCCTGATTAAACATGTGGTCTATTGGTTGTTGTTGAGAGGGAAAAGGATCTATGAGAACTGCGGGTGTGGGATTTGTTTTCAAAAATTGGGTGATTTCATCCCGGCGTGGACACTCTTTTGTGAAATGGTCACCTCCGCATAGCAGACATGGATATTTTTCTTTTATTTTCCCTTTATTGTTATCATTGTTGGTTGGTTTTGGGTTCTCCTGTAGGTTTCTAGGTTTTTTATTTTTATTTTTACCTTTCTTTTTATTATTGCCAGAGGTTTGAATACTCTGAATATAATTAACCTCGGTGGAAACCTTGGGAGTTGAAGGAGTAGTGGTGGTAGTCTGGGGTTGCTTGGCAGGTTTTGCTGCTAATGGGGACTGGATTGAACCAATAATCCCATCAACAAGGACTTCTGCTGGTGGCTTTTCAGGATCGATGCTTGGGCGAGGAGCTTGTGGAATCAAGTCATATAAATTTTCGGACTGGGAATAGACCAAGTCAAGATATTGGGCTCGACTAATTGCTTGCTCTTTAGTAACAACACTGCCCATAGCCACATCTTGGGAAATCGGAGGAAACAAAGATTTGGTAAACCAATCAGCTAATAACTGATCCGGAATAGGAGAATTAATAAGTCTTCTCCGCCTTCTCCACTCATGGATATGATCGGATATGTGGGTGGATGTGTTTTGTCATAGAGAAGTTAAGAGATCAGTACCTATTTTATAACATATAGGAAGTTGAAAGTGTGTAAGAAATACGGTTTCCAACAAGCTAAAATCCACAAACGAGTGTTGTGGAAGTTCAATATACCATTTCGCAGCTATACCGGTCAAAGTTTGCTGAAAGAGTCTTAAATGAACTGAATCATCCATAAGGGAGTTTGAAGAACACCACAGATGGAATGTCATGACATGGTTTTTCATATCGTCTCCCTGGTTCCCATCAAACTTTGGAATGTCCGATGGTAAATTTACCGGAATGGGAGGCCACAAGGGGTTATGTTGGATGGGGTCTGTTACCACCTAAGTTGTACTTAGTGGTTTTCTATCAAGTGAGCCTGATGAACCGGACAGGGTTGACTTGTTCGGACTTTAAAAAGACCTTTGGAAGTACTTCTGGGAAGTGCTTGTTGTATCATATCACATGTTCATACCCCATGGGGGAATTGTAATAAATGTTCTAGCATGATAGTGTCTGTAAAAGACTCGGTCTCTTAGACTTCATTTGTCAATCCGATCAGCCCAAGGTGTTTTTTCCCTTGGTTATTATTGGTTGTTGAATAAACGACTGATAATTTCTGAGTTTTTCACTCCATACCTCCAAAGTTGGGGTGGTCGGCTTGGCATTTATGCCTATTGAGGTTATTAGAGTCTATGTGTCAATGTGTAAGCATGCTAGACATCTTTTTTGAGTCATATGAACATGTCTAAGTCCCCCTAGGTGTTTTTCAATTTTTCAATTTTTCAGTTTTTTCAGGGATTTTTATTAAATTTTAATTTTTCCAAAACTTGGGCTATTTTTTAATAGTTTAATTGGAAAAATTAA
>LPNX011042779.1:77468-177732 GCA_001517045.1 Pseudotsuga menziesii | reverse complement strand
AAACAGAAATCCAAGATCCCAAGGAAAGCTTGCTTTCCTTGGTTCCATTTTCGTCGGTTTAACTAGTTCAATTTCATTAATTTTTTGAGATAAAGTAGGATGAACCAAAGGCACTCTTAAAGTGATTTGGGGAATTTGTTATTCTAATTAATTCGCTTTCATTTAGCAGTTATTATGGAGAATAAAAGAATCTGCTGTCCAAAGTGGTTGTTGGAGTGCTCAAATCCCCCCAGGGGGCTCTCTTTTGTCACATAATTTGTAATTGTTTTGCATAAACTGTAATATCTTGGTTTCATCCTGTATAAGGACCAAGAAAGCTCTATTTTATCAGTTCTTTGATATTGTAATCTCTATAATAAAATAATCCTTTGAATAGGCTCTTTCGAGCCCATTCCCCATCCCCCCTGGGGGGATTCGCGTCGGTGCCTTTTTTGTCTTTTCTGCTTATTTCCTTTTACCAGAATTTATCTGATTGATAGGGTAGTATATTTGATCTTGTTTTTTAATTCCATATTCCATATCTCATTTGCAAAAGTAATCATAATACTTACCCCACGATTTCCCGAGTGACCCGCAAGGGAAAAGAGATTCGTGGTAGGATTAATCAGAAAACCACTTTTGTGTAGTTGTGTTATTTTCTCATATTTTGTTTATCATCATCTTAAAATTAAACCCTCCTTTATTCCCCGATTGAGATCCACTTGGATCGAAAGAGGTTCTTGGAGGCTTTTCTTTTTAAGCAAGAACACTCCTTTAAAACTTATTAAAATTTACAAGACTCCAGTGTGTATGCTCTGTACTTGGCTGTGGTTCATCCGATCAGTTAAGCTATATCAAAATAATTTGGGTGACTAGCATAATTAGGACTCACCTTCCCCAATTAACAAACCATCAGGTGAAAATCCAACACCTCGATCAAACCTTTACGGTGGCAAAATACCCAAAGGAAGTGGGAACCTACTGAAAAGTGACCTCGGGGCGCCGATCTTTGTCACACCCTAATGGGTGCATTATGAACACAGCCCCAGAGACTCCATTTCAGCCCACATATTCCTTGCGGGTAGCCGTATAGGCTTTGTTTTGGACATACTCCAAGTACTCTCGGGTATATCTGGAGTCCTCCTTAAGCCTAACTTAAACAACTCATACTCCAATTTTAACTTAAAACGTACCAAGATGCAATCGCAAAACATTTATTCCAGACACATGCAAGCACACTGATCTTTTTTGACTCCATTATTAAGGCACTGGTCTTTTCTGCTTCATATATATATTGTGTATCAACTTTGTGCTTTCGTGTGTATTTCCGTATCTTGTCATCTTGATTGTTTATAGTTAAAATCTTCAAACTCCTAAATAACTGATTCAGTTTAACTTCACCACACTAAGAAATCATCCTTAGTAACTTAATAAGGTCTACCCCCCTTGGCTTCGTTAGGAGTTGAGCCTAAACGGAAAAGTCAAGAACAAGGTGACAGCCTTGACTCGAGACTTGCCCCCAAGGACACACCGAGTGGCTTGAAGATTTCTACCACGTGATCCAGGTGTGTGAAAAGGTGGCAACAGGGTCATTAATCAACTTGGACAAATCAGGAAAGTCCAAAGTTGCTAGGAAAGGTAATTGACGGTTAGGTTGCACATAATGGTAATATTGATATGGCATATAGTTACCAGTAGGACCATAAGTAGACTGATAGATAGGTTATTGTGACGAAGATCTACCAGAAAATCCACCTGCCGAGGGTTGATTTTCGGGATCAGGACTATTAGGACCACTAGGGCCTCTGGGAGGAGGATCACCAGGGCCTCCAGGACCACCAAGACCATTGGGACTACCAAGACCACCGAGACCACCAGGAGGCGGACCACTAGACCCTCCAGGGCCTCTAGGAGGTAAACCTCCAGAGCCTCCGAAACCACTAGGAGGAGTGCCACCAGACCCTCCTGGGCCATTAGGGGGAGAGCCACCAGGCCCCCCAGGACCACCAAGACCGTTAGGACCATAAGGAGGAAATCCACTAGGCCCTCCAAGACCATTAGGCCCCCCAGGGGGAGGACCTCCATAAGGAGGTCCTTCGACACCTCTCGCAGTATGTATGGGTATCCCCCCCATAGCTAGCATGTAGGACTAGTTAGGTTGCCCCCATGGCATGAAAGTATTACTAGGATATGGAATTCCAACATAAGGTATTCCTGTAGGATTGGGTGGATAATTAATGTTCCCTACAGGTATTTGATTTGCTATATAGCCATAACCCCAAGAGGTTTGACTGGTTACAAGTTGTGCCCCCAAGGGCTGACCTGAACTAGATGGGGGAATAACCACATTAGTGTGGGTGGGAGCGACAGAAACTATATATTGCTTTATACCAAAGGTCTGTCCTTGAATAGATACAATTCTGGTGCCAGATAATGTAGGTCATGTTGGGGGTTTCCCCCTAGCACTAGAAGGTAATGACGAAATGAAAATTGAAGGTTGGGCCCCAGGTGTGGAATACTTGGGAGGATTGGGAACATACATAATATGGAAGGTGGTGGGGTTGGTAGTTTGACCTGGGTTGTGTGGTGTTACAATGCGATCTATAATCAGTTCAATGGGTCTCATAGAATTGGCAAGTGAACTATATCCCACAAGAACGAATATGGAACATGATGGTGGTGTGCCCAACATGTCATCTATTTTCCTTTCAATCTCCTGTGCATAGAGAATGGCTGCGTGGTATTGTCTACGTTCTTCTTCATTTGGAGAAACTTCTTCAGAAAAGTTTAAATGGGTGCCAAATGAGGCAATGGCCTGTCCTATAGAGGTATCCCAAAATGGAGCATTGGGACCATAATTCGGATGGGTAGTATCATCAACGTGACCTTCTATGGGATAATGGAACAAAGTATTACCCCGATAAGGTTGTTGGACCAAGGGAGGTGAGTGTGAAGGATATGGTCCTCCACTTTTTGCAACCACTTTATCTCCCACTTGGGAGGTGGTAGCAGCTCCTTGGTCGATAGCTTCCATTGGATTTTCTCCTGAACTAGGAATAAAATTAGGTGGAAAGCCCTTTACTCTTCTGGACTGTCTTAGCTCAACTAGTTTCTATAGCTCGTATCTAACCTAGGGTCTGAAAAACTTGAAAACACACCAAAAAATTCCGTACTCAAGCTATAGGTCAAACAAGCAAACTTAAAATGACAGGAGGGGTTCAAATAGTCAGGTCTCTCACTAGGATTGTCAAGAAGGTGCCACTTGCAATATACCTCAAGGGTACATGTGTAGTAATCTTCCTGAATGTTGCTTTTGGTGTATGGCTCCAAGCAAGATAGCCAAAGGGCCTTCCTCAGATGGATAAGTTATCCTAGTGGGGTCTCCCGATATACACAAGGTATGTGGGAGCTCAAATCGGTAGTAGTGTTGTCTAATGCATAACTGTACACAATGGGCCTTTTGATATACAATAGAGTACATGAAGTACCTTTCTATATACATCAAGAGTACGTGAAAGGATGTTCGATATACCGACGGTATGTGGAAGAACGGCGCGAGTCCCGGGATGTAATGTGGACGAGTAATGACAGTTCCTATGCTTAACGACACCCGAACACGTCTCTAACCTATCACTCAAATTGATATGTAAATTTTAACCTATAACTATGGTTAATTTTAAAGTGGACGGTTAGGTGAATGTATGGAGTTTTGACATAAAAGTAAAACCATGCAATATGCATATGCAAATATTTCACTTTATCGTTCGGTATGCATACCTACGGGAGGGAAAGAGAGTATTTTATTTTGCTTCAAAACCAAAAATATTTCCAAACAACAATATTGAACACAAAATCAAAGACAAGTAGCACTTTCCAAACTCATTTCTCTTTTCTGAAAGCAGTCAAAAGGGAAGGAGTCTCTTTTCTTAAAAGAAAAACAAGTAGCACACTATATGCATATGCACTCTATTTTTTTATTTTTCTTAAAGCATAGACAGATCTAACTTAAAACTATAATATTTTTTATTTTGATGAGATAGTATAAATGAAAAAGAGACAAAAGTACATAGAGAACCTAAAATCTTGTGAGGCCAATCAGAGATCCAATGTCTTATGCTCACTAACTAAGTCACAAGATTCGGCGAATTTGAACCTTTAGGTTCGAATTTTTCCGAATCTCAAGCTGGTTCGAATCTGAAGACGAATTTAATCCAAAAAAAAAATGGGGTTGGTTTTTTCACCTAAACCTTAGTCCTAACACGCTACGGTCTACTTACCCTAGTCTCGAATCCCAACCTGTGTGCAAAGTTTTTCCTCTCTGCTTGTCGTTGCTTAGAAAAGAAACCCTCATGCTAGGTATTAGAGCTCACGACTCCATGAGTTTCCATCTCAATGTTTATGAATCACTTCTACTGCTCAATCATCAGCCCATTGTTTGAGTTACAGACTAGAATCTACAAGTGCAATTGCAGTCACAGACCCGTGATTCTGTTGTGCCACCATTGAAGAGTGAAGTTAATCACAATTGAGATTAAATTTATCTCAACAATTGAGCTGAAAGTTTAAACAAACCATGAGTTGTGCATTTCCAATTCCACAAATAAATTGTTGATATAAATTTTTATTAGTTTGTACTATATTTCAGTTAATATATATAATATATATATTCGAATCTAAAGACGAATCTCAAACGAACCTCATAGAGAAATTCGAATTCGAATCGAATCAAATGGTCATCGAACTCGAATTCGAATTCAAACCATGTGACTTAGCTCACTAATGATAATGACCTAATCTCAGTCAATTTTTTTTTTTTAAAACAAGCAAAAAGAAGTCTTCTATGGGAACAAAAAATGAAATCAAGATGCTAATTAAATGTTTTTCTTTCAGTCTATGTAAGAGAAATAAAAGAGAGCTCTCTAATACCTAAGATTTCGAAAAATAAATCCTTTCACAAAGACAACCAACAAGCACGGAAGAAAATGGACAATCAATAAGCCTAATCTAGCTTTTGGATTCTTCAAACAAACCAATCTTTTACCACAAAATTTCAAACCACAAGCATCAGATTCTAACACACAAGCCTGATAGTGCAGGGATGAAAGCAAATCAACTCAAATTTTTTGCAAAAAATGAGAAAAAAAGTGGTCTTGGAATAAGACCTACTTGGCACCGCACTGGAGGGGTCTTGATAGAGCGGTTCTGGCCTAAGCACTGCTTTTGGATAACAGGACTCAGATGGTGGCACCATGTGCTAATAACAGGGTTCAGGAGGTGGCACCACTTCTCACCAACAGCATAAGAGCAGTTCCCTATATAAATCCAAAACACAAAGGAGAATGACAGATCAAGTTAGAAGAAGATCAGATCAAGGTAAAAACTGATAGATTGAGAGTAGAAAAGTGCATAAAAAGTTGAAATACTTCATATCTGATCAGATATGAAAGTTTCAAACCAAAATTCACTCAGTCAGATAGCAGATGTGACTGAACAGAGTTGGATATGGAGCCTGGATTCAGACAAGATTTCAAGAACTGAGGAAGATCATATCAACTGATATACGTATCTATTCCCTAGCGGAGTCACTAGATTTGTAACCAAGAATATTTCACCTTCTACAAATAGAAGCTATTCCTCTGGTCTGAATGGTTCAGATCTAGAAAAAATGAGTGAACAACAAAGGATGAAGACCTTCCTTGGATGTCGTAAACACCTGGAATGCTGCTTCGATAATGAACCTGTGTACCTACAAATAGATCAAACACGCAAACACATCAAAGCTACCAGAAAATAATCTACTTATCCATGTTAGTGACTAAGGAATATAACAACATGTACATGCAAAATAAAAACAACAGTAATGTGGGATGAAAATCAGCTTTGCATTAAGATGTATGGAGAATTTTACAACCAATCAAGCCTTAGTGTCGACATGCATCTCCATGAGACAAACACTTCATCCCCATAAGCTCCAACTTTTCTCTCTATTCTCTCCAATGGCTTGGGACAAGTGGTCAATCCAACAGCATAACAATATCTCTATGGTTCTCCCCCTCAACCATGGACATGAGCTTGTATTTATAAGGATCAATGGATAGGAATGGTTGAGATATTTGTGGATGAGGTGGCCGCTAAGATCCTATGATGGGGGATCTTGAGCTCAATTGACCCAAAATGATAGGGATAAGGGAGGACATGAGGCTCATGATCTAGAATCTTCAAGAAACTTCTCTTTTTCCCATTTTACCTAGGGTACCACTTTTCTCCTCTTATGATAGAGCGGTTTAGATGAGGAATTCTTATGGAACAAAGGCCACAGGCAGTGGCACCGTTTATGGAAAATAGGATGAAGGCGGTGCCAGCAAGGTACCACTCATGGTTCACAGGGAAAGCACAATGATGAGTATTTTCATGTATAATTGACAAACAACATGGGTTTCCACTCCAAGTGCTGGGATTAAGGGAAAATATGTAAGTCAAAGGTCTTATCACATGGTGGTGACAGGAGGTGTAACAACTTCGGAATGTATTCACTTGTATATATTATGTATTGTACCTTTATGTTTATTCCAGAAAGTGTCTTTAATGTATTTGAGTCATGTCATGCCATGATGTTCATATCGGGAGATTCAATAATGTAAAGGAGTCATGTAAAGTCATTGTGGGTAACCCTCCTATTGATCAAGGGTTAAAGTCCCCTCATTTGTGGGGCCCTAGGGTTATTAGACTCTCCTAGATAAGTCAGCCCTAGTGAGTTATTTTCAAGTAGGGAATTGGTATAAATAGAGAGTGAGCCTCTCTATTTATCACACATTCACTAACACTCAGTTGTAGCGCATAACTGAGAGAGAAGAAGTTGTTGGGACAAGAGAGAGAGATACTACTACTGTCGGTAGATCATCTAACTATTTTTGGGGTTTTACTTTTGGTGTTGATTCTATCTCTGAGGAAGTTGTGGGGTTTTCTCCTTTATGGTTTCCCCAAGGAAAAAATTTGTGTTCATTGTCTCTTATGTTTGATTGTTGTGCTTGTTATTCTCTCAGTTAAAGATCCTAAGATAATGCTAGCTTGAATGATAAAAATATAACAACTGTTTCATCTAACGCAACTAGTTAAAATGCATTGTCATTTGGGAAGGAGGAGAAGTCTAAACAATCTAGAGATAAGAAGGCTATTCCTGGTCATATTGGGAAAAATAGGGATAATAGAAAACTAACCAGCCAAGATGGTGAATCAGTTGATCCTAATTTTTTGTGACTAGCTTGTGATTCTATTTGATGACTGGGCTCGTATTTGTGATTCTCTAGGAGTGAATGATAAAACATATGCTATTTACATATCATAGTTAAAGCAATCTGGGATTTTGAAGGGAAATGAGATAATGGTACTTTAGACAAAGGGATCATTTCCAATGTTACAAGTCATATCCAATCATATTTTCTAGAAACAAAGATTGATAATGGTTGCAATACAGAAGGAAAAACTGGTGAAGGTCATTTAGAAAGTATATCACAAGGGGATATTTTCCTAAAGGATGGCAGCAATTCTGCCCTGGAGAAACAAGTACCTATGGGAAATGTGACAATTCGGGAGGAAGCTTGTCCAACAAGCAAGGAATCCATCTCTTGAGAAAATACCAGTACCCACATTCAATCTACATGATGAAACTCCAAAAGAAGCTACCATGGGGTGTTTCTTGAATCTACCAGTGTCTTTTGGATTGAATAGCACAACCTCTCATGAGGAATCAATCAGTAATCTTAGTCTGGATATGGAAGGTTTAGTATGTTTAGATTCCAACACTGAAAACAATATCTCCTCAAGAATCTAAACTGATCTCATTGAGCCCTTCATCTGATGGAAGTAAGAAAAAACATTTCAGATCTTCAAGGAGGATGCCACCCAAAGTGACCGAGAAAGGAGTATTAATGCCAAAATCTTTCAAATCTGGACACCCAAATTCCTACATTGGTAGGATGTCGATCCAACATAGTCCAGTTTTCACTCATTGGAACCAAGACTACCTCATAGAAATGCCAAACTTAACATATGATAGGTATTAAAGATCAAATCCAAGAAGATCAGAAAGAGAAGTGTGATGTATATGTGAAGTGAGAAACATCCAAGGAAGTCTTAAGGAATTTTAAACAGATATTGAAATTCAAAGAAATACAAATCTGGCAAATTTATGAATGAGGACAGAGCCTTATTTAGACAATATAGAGCAATATTTCATCTTTCTCATGATTGGTGACCCAAGTGTTACTCTAGTTTCAAGGGAAAAGGAAGTAGGTGTGCAAGTAACAAGTCTTCTAGAGTGCCACGGCATGCATGCGTTTACCTCCCAAATGTCCAATAATGGTGCATCTTGGTTCAAATATAGAAGTGCTAGGGGAATGAATATATTGATTTTCCATGGAGAAATGTTCTTATGTTTTTAATAAGTATCAAAAGAGCACCATTCTACAATAGAGACCATTGGAGACAATCATCTAGAGAGGGATAATATTTCCACTGACGAAATATGAGACATACTTAGAAACGCTCCAAGGATACCTCATCCACGAGCCAAACTTGTTGATGACAACGAAGCTCTTGCTATTGTGAAGTGGTGAAGTATATATGGCATGTCATTTCCTACTAGAGTGACCTTTGGCCCATGAATGTGGGTTATGCTACACATGGTGCTCCATGTCCACAATAGACAAAACCCATTAGTGATGACGCATGGAGAATTAATATGGAATTATTTCTTCATTGTTTGAGGACTACAACTACTTTGGAGGAGCTTTTCAGACTTGTAATAGGCCATTCATCATGAAATCTCTTTGACTTGGCATCTCTTGTTATTTTTGGAGGATGCCTATACTTTGTTTATGATGATATTTGATCACCTTGGTGTTGTCCACTTTAAAACTGTAGTGTGCATTTTTTAGGGTTGAGGAATATTTATGGACATTGGGCCTTATTATCCCTTGAAAATTGTATTTGTGGCATTGACCATATTTTATAAATAATTTGTTACCAGTTGGTTAGATATTTCTTAGGGATAATGGAGTTATTCATGGTTTACTCCACCCTAGGTTAATTTATGATTTTATTGTAAGAGGTTGAGGAGGTTAAATCTATATAAGGATTTTCTCTCTCCCTCATTTAGCATGGTTGGATTATGAGATATTTCTCTCTTTGGAGCCTAATTGTTAAACCTTGTGGAGCATTTTGGAGTGAAATGATTTTCTTCTCTTGGGTTTTTTACTTAATGCTTAAATGTTGAGGTAACATGCTATGTTTTACCATTGTAAACTTTATATTCCTAGTTCACTTCGAGGGGCAGTCTTACTCAAGTGGAATTTAATATTTTGTATGTTAGTTTTGTTACACGTCTTGTGGTTTGATGATATAAGGAGGAACTACAAATGAAGTAGCATAAGCTAGGGTAAAAGCTAGGATATAGGTTGGAGGAGTATGCCATAGATGCCAACCTTCCTTTCAAAAATCTTGCATGAATCTTCAATAGCTTTGGGGTAGGGACTTGTCTTGATTTTTATTGCAAAGGTTCCGTCCAAGCACATACACTTCAAGGCTTGAGGAGGAATCATCCCAATACACCAAATTCCCTAGGGATTTGTACTAATCTTCAAAACCCTCCCATCACCAATACGACAAAAAAATACTTCAAGTGTTGCTAAGGCTAACTCTTCAAATCACCTTGTGTCCTCATTACCATAGCTCGGCAATCCTATCTAGGGAAGTCCCCCTTGAGTTGGAGAAGAGTCAACCAAAAGTGCAGAGAGATGTTATTGAGGTGACAATGGGCAACATAGGATAGGTTGCTGTTGGGATAACCATGTTCTTTGGGGTTTTAACTATGCCTGCTCGATCATGATGTAACAAACCCAACAACATATATGTTGAGATCATGTGGTTAGTTTTCACTATGCATGTGGTCATGTGTCAATCCATTATATTGGTTATAGCTTTATGGAGCCTACATATGGGTGCCTAACTAACGGATTTATTGTACTTACTATATTTGACTAGGTCATCCTAGTCAACCTCTTGGAGCTAGTGACCCAACCCTAAGATACATTCCTCATTTGTATCATCTCATTCCCAGGAATTCATTCATTCTTTGTGTGCATGTTTGTGTGTTTGTATATGAATGAGAAAACAAACTGACAATTTTTTAGTGCATGATGAGTGGCTAATGCTACTTCCAAGCTAATCTTGAAAACTTTCCCTTCTATGCCTATAGATAGATCATACTACCTGCAATTCCTCCATTTTATATTCACAAATTTAAATAATTTACGGAAGATATGTATTTCTATCATATTAGACTAGACTAGAACAAACATATAAACTTACGGCACTCCATAGTTCAAAAATCATCCACGAAACTGATGTGTTTATTCATCCACGGAATGGTTAACAGGATTGAAAATTCCATCAAGTATCTGCAAAAAGACACATCCCCACTTTAGAAACAACCTGAGATGAAAAGATACCTCCAGATTTAGCACATAGTTCCATTGAAATCATCACTAAGCATATTATTTAACTGTTCACCTCAAAAAAGAAACCTATATATTTTAATCTCAACTGCAAAAAGGATTTCTTATATCCATGTTTTCTTTAAAAGAACTTCCAAAGTTCTTCTAAAGGAGTGTAGGGATGATTCTTACATAAAATAAAAAATGAAATAAATAAATTAAATCAATATCCACTAATGACCAAAATAGGTCAACGAGACTAGTAAATACAACAAATAATAGTATTAAAATAAGTAGTGCATAGGGCATATCTTCCCAAAAGAAAAAATAAGAAGGATAATATAATGAAAAAATAGAGGTAGATCATTAATGTATAAAACCTCTATAATAGAAGACATCCCTGAAGGTGAAAACAGTTGAAACAGGCCCAATAACCAGCAAAAATATCAAAATTAATGTGTCTAATTCTAACCATGAGTCGGTTTGACTATCTTGTAGATTACCCCATGTATGAACTCTCTCTTAGAAAGCCTATTATCTACACAAATTGGGAGTATACATAATCTTCCCTATTGGTGTTTGAAAGGTCTAGATTGATCCAGCTCCAATATCCCATCCATTTTTAGGTCCCTCACACTCCTATTTAGCTTGTGGAATACTTCCTACTAATCTTACCTATTTTTTTTAGAATAACAAACCTGAGATTGAATTAAGAGGATCCTCCAATCATGTCCCAAATACTAAGGGCCCTTTGATATGCCCAATGTGGAAACTTGTTTGTAATGGTGTCTATCAAGGACCTTCTAGGGGGCTTCCCTAGTAGTGGCCCTTCCAATCCACTTGAAATAAAGAACACACCCTAATAGAAAATACCAGTTAGTGTAACCCCTCTTTTATCCCTAGGAAGAGTGAAAACATCCTATGCCACTATAGAGAACCCTTTTCCACCTCTTCCTTCCTCCAAAGGGATCTCCATAGAAACATGACCATTTTTAATAGCTGGAGTCTAGGGATATATGTAAGAGTATAATACATTTCTTTATATATTCTAAAATTCTATCTTTCATAGGAAGCATCCTAGTCAAGGGGAAATCCCAATGAAATTATGCTTTCACCTTGCCTTGAAACAAGTTCAAAACTAATTTTCATTGCTTAGATGGAATTGTTAACTAAAGAGGGCATATCCAATGATCAGATAATTTTCCTTGGCTGTATAGGTTTCCATCCACACAGCAACCAATTTAGATAATCCTCTTATCCAATAAAAATCACTTATGTCTTCTTGTTTTTTACGACAATAACTACATTAACAAAAGGATTAGGCCACTAGAATGTTGCCTCTATTAGTTCTTGCAAGAGCTAGGGTCAAGGCTAAATCATCTATAAAATTCAATCACCAGTTAGTGTATGCCTCACCATCCTTATAGCATTCTCTGTTGGACTATATGGCAAAGATCTTTGCCCTTGGTTTGGGCTACTAGAAGTAGGCTTCTTACTTGGTATTAAGGTATTGTCCTTTTGAGTTAAGTCATAAGTCTAGAGATATTGATCCTTGATATACAATAGTGAGCCCCCATAAAATACATAGGCATGCCTCTCTCTCTCCAATTTGAAAACAAGCATCCCACTGTCCTTCCCAGCTACTAGGAGATTCATCTCAAGATGTGCTGTAATAATCCAGAATCGATCATGGTCTCTACAGAAAGTTTGAGAACTAGTTCACTTGGACATATCCCACACACGAATACTTTTACCTTAAGAATTTGAAACAATAATGTCTTGTCGTGTATGAAAAATCACATAGGACACATTTTTTGTGTGCCCTTGTAGAGTGTCAACTTCCCAAGCCTTTATATCTAAGTTACATAAAAATTTGATATTTACTTCGGTCCAAAAGTTTATTTTCAACTAAATCAACAAAGAAATATGAAAATTCACTCTTATCATACAGGATACATAATTTTATTTAATAAAGGAAAGAAAACATACAATTCATTCGCCACAGCTTGACTTGGTGGTCATCTGCACCAGAAACAATTAATGGCAAGCTTCTATGAAAAGCATCTCAGTTCACACCACGATCATGTCCTTCAAGTACATACTTCACGACAACATCACCACTACCAAATAGTTATGTATTCATATGTGTCAAACTCGAAAGATCATCAGCTAGAGACATAGTTTTTTTCCTCAGGCCACTAATATACCATACACGAACAGTTTGGTCCAATGATGCTGAAACAACTAGATCCTCCTTGGGATGAAAGGAAGCAGAAATCACATAGTGATTGCGACCGATAAGGACAGAGATTCCAACCCGTGATTTCCAGTTCAAGATCCTTATTATCTGATCATCACTTGCACTTACAATCCAAGGATACTCATTGTGGAAATTAACTGTATGGATATAGTTAAGGTGCCCAATAAACATAAAAAGGCATTGGCGTATCTTGTAGTTCCAGACCTTAATCTTGTAATCATCACTTGCAAGACCCCCAATACAATTATGATTTCAACAACATCTACAATAAAGTGTGAATTATAATTCAATTACAAGATCTTTTTGTGCAATTATACATTTCCTATATTGAAAGTCCATGCATGTGCACTCCAACTTAAATATCATATGTGCTCCACTTACCTCCATACACAAACAATGGTTGTGAATTTTTAACTATGAACTCCTTGAACAAGCCCCTCATGTTCATCAAATTTGTCTATCAAATTTCCCATCCGATAGTCCCATAACTAAATAACTCGACTGTAAAGACTTGCCAAGATCCATGGCCTCTTTGGATCAAAACTGAGACCCTTCACCCTATTGCTCTTGGTTTCAAACTTGGTCAGCATTGAAGACAATTTTTACACTATTGAAAATTGAAATTAAAACAGCAAGAGGAAAAAAGATACTTTAGTGAAATATCAACTTGATCTTACATATGACCTCACAAATACTCTCAAACTAGAAAGCTCCAAAAGAACGAAAACTATGAGTGTAAATGCCACAACAACCCAAACCAATTGACTTAATAAGTTTCAATTTAGGGACCAATGTATTAGGTCTATCCCTCGTTGAAAAGCAATGGATGCTAAAACACATTCAATGATTAATAAATCCTATAAAACTAGAATTTACTAAAATTGGTATTATGTATTCACTAGTCTGCTTGTGGGAACATTCAGAATAAATTATCAATGTGGCTGTAGAGATCAAAGAAAGAACCCACTTAAGTTATACAATGAGCATACCAAGATAGAGTTTAGAACTACAAGACTCCCTCAGATTTTTTTGATTACATTATTAATCTAGCTCAATGATCACAAAAAATTGACAACAATAATTGTAGGCCAGATCCAAAAACTTGACAACCTAAACTGAAGTTGTAAGACTAGGGAACTTGAAAGGAATTCTAACGACTGCTATGTTCTACACCTCAGTTCTAGCTTAAGTGTCCCTATTATCTCATAAATGCATTGCATCTGGCTCATTGTTTATGAAACTTTAACCATATCTCAAATCATGTACTATTCTTTTAATAGAAACAACCAAATTATTCGTTGGAGCAGCATTGAAATTCCTATGACACGTAACTTGGGGGACTCTTAGGTAGAACCATTACTGGGTATACTGAGAACCAAACCTGGGCGCTTATGGTAAACTCCAACCATTCTACTACTAGACCACAACCCAACCGAATTACTAACCAATTATAGATATTTACTTGAACATGATCTGCCTGGTGTAAATTGTTGCCACTCAAATTGGCATAACCAGCTGATTTCTTGTTCCCTTAATGTACTTAAACCCCAAATGGATCACACATCATACTACTGCAATATTTTACTTCTAGGTATCAGATATTACAATGCACCGCTGCACGACATGGAGAATGCAGCCTTACTCAATAAGCATGCAATCATTATTGCAAGAAAGAAGCTATCAAATAGGTGTACTCTGCATGAGACTATTCCTTTTAAAAGTGGGGCTTGGGATGACAGTGGCATTTTTATGTACTCAACTTTAACTTAGTGGTTTGGGAGGCATGTTCCAATACACACTGAGAATGTTTGGAAAGTTGCATTAAAATTAATAGAAGCACTATTTTAATGATTAGTGGTGCCTTTTGGTCTTACAAATACCCCAACAACATTTATGAGAATGATGAATGATGTGCTCAGACCCTTCTTGAATCCGTGCATAGTGGTGTACCTTGATGACATCCTAATTTTAAACAGATCCTAAATCCCAGTTTTTATTTGTGAATTTTTTAATATGTCAAATAAAGAATATTGAATCTAGCCTTTCCAAAAAAAAGGAAAAAATATGTTCGGAGCCTAGTTTTTAGGTCAAGAAACAAAATGTAGCAAGTATAACTCCAAAAGCTTCAATAATTATCAACACACAATTCATCCTCTTGTAAATGATATATCACCAACTGTCACTCATCCCTTGCAATTAAGCATTGCAACATGTGTTACTAGCCTTACTTTTCTTTCTTCCACATTGGAGATTATCATTATGCACAACCTATCCTCCCATGTTGTTGTTGAAAAATATTTAGAGTAAAATAAAATCAAAATAATACATATTCATGCTTGTGGGTTCTTGGGTAGTGTAGCTCCTGACTTTTTTATGAAGCCATTTCTAATGTTTATGCACCAATAATACTTTCATTGCTGCTCTTACTGAAAGTGCAAATCAGCCTCATGAAATAAACGCTATCGAATGGCAGGTTAAAGCATTATTAAGAGTAGACATCTTCAACAATAATCCAAATTTTGGGACAGTCCACCATTCCATCATCTAATAAAAGTTCTACAAGCAAAAATATGATAAAAAATTCATAAGTAGTTGGTAAGGAGTTACCAAGCAACAACCAGAAAAGCGAAGTCTAGTAACTTTGTAAGCAGAGTTACATTTAAGCCATCAGCTCAAAATCCAAAAAGGGAATAAATAAATAAATAAGCATTTACTAGTTAGTAAATTTATTTATAGCTAGTTCATGAATGACACTGATAAGCCATAGTCAGAAATTAGGTGTGTAGTAAGAATGGAGTTACATCCAAGCCCTGAACTTTGCCAACTCATAATCCCAAAAAGAAGAAGAAGAGGAAGTAGTATTTACAGATAGTTCCTGAAGGGAATTCGTAACCAATATAATCTGAAGTTTCATACGAGAAAAAATAATGCAATGAATGAAACATCCCATAAAATTTTAATGCAAAAAAAATGGGATACAGTGGTAGCAATTAACATGTGCTATGTATAGAGTTTTAGCAGTCTACTAGTCCATCATCTAATAAAAGTGCTATGAGCAAAAAGATGATCAAAAGTTCATAAGTAGTCGGTAAGGAGTTACCAAGCAACAACCAGAACACAGGAGTCTAGTAGCTTTGTAAGCAGGGTTACATTTAAGCCACCAACTCAAAATCAAAGAAAGGAAAAAATAAATAAATAAGGATTTACTAGTTAGTAAATTTCTTTACAGCTAGTTCATGAATGACACTGATAAGCCACAGTCAAAAATTGGGTGTCTAATAAAAATGGAGTTACATGCAAGCCCTGAACTTTTCCAACTCATAATCCCAAGAAACTAATCCTAAAAAGTTGATTGAAATGACTTACTCTATGCCTCTGAGTGCAAAGGGAACTCAAAATCTTCCTCACTTCGTGGAATACAGAAGTCCAAAGGAAAAATTGGAGTCTTTGATTAGGTTGACATCCAACATGATGAAGGTGGGAGCCAAATTTTTCGTAAGACTAGATTGGTAGGACTGGATTGGTTAATTGATTGCAAGATTGGATTGGTTGGATCATTTATCATCACATTCTTGATGGAAACAACTAACATAGCAAGTTTGTACTCCACCACTCGATCAACAAGAAAAAATGGAAATCTGCAGTCAAGTTGGATGAGTTAGATTAGCTTGTATACCATTCCATGGCCAAGTAAATAGACAAACACCAAAAATGTGCTCCCTCATTCGATCCACGGGCAAAGAAAAAAACTATAGTCAATAATAAAGAATTAGATTAGGTAGTACACTATTCCAAACTTAACAAATACAGATTGCTCATATGATTTATGAAAGGTGGATTATTAAGGTAGGTTACATTTTATGAGTATTTGACTAAATTAACCATTGAGTGAGGCATTCAAGAGAATAGAATAATTGATTTTACAGATACTGATAGTCTTATTAGCAAGGAACAAAATGTTAATGCAAAGTGTGAGAGATGCCATCACAACAACCAAAGCATGGACTTGCACCCTGAAGCCAACTTCCATATTAGCAAATCTTTTACTTGCATGTTGTACTTCAAAAACTACCCTTGCCTTTAAATATTGTCAATGTAGGATAATTAAACTCACACCGGTACTCTCTTCTTTTATCTTTCCTTCTTAATTTTTTTAAGACAAATAGATAATCATATTAATGTGGAATAGAGAGTTCAATGCATTCACTTTTGTGAATTAATATATTAAGTTTTGTGACTTAAACCCAATACTTTCTGCATGACAAAAGTACAAACTCTACCTAAGTATTTAGTTTTCCATGTGCAGCTCCATGAATAATAACAATGTATTTTAATGCAAGGAAATAGTTGTACAAATGTGGAATAAAGAGTTAAAACCTATTCAATTTTATGAATTAAACACAAGTTATTTTGCATGGAAAAAATACAAAATCTACCAAAAGGTTTAGTTCAACATAAACATAATAAGAAAACACTGAAATAATTAAAAGTTAGCAATTTACCTATGGGGTAGAATATTTCGAATTTGGCTGATATCAAGGATAGCTAGAAATGCAGGATATCCTGCCACAAATCAAAACGGAATCCAAGTAAATCAGTCAAAGATATTTATAGGGTAAGAAGGATGCTTTTGTTCCAAATAGCAAGGATGTAAAGATCGGAAAAGACAAAAGAATACTTCTATCACAGGGATTGCTAAATCTAACTAACTCAGGTGATTCAGATTCTAACATAACCATGGATTCTGGTGCACTACATGGACGATAAATTAAAATGGGGACCAAATTCCAAGGAGAAAAGGATACCTTATCTACAGGGGTGAGCAAGTCAGTATCTACTAAGGCCTCCATGTGTTCAGCGAGGTTACAACTTGGTGAGGAACATGATATTCACAAGAACCAGAACATTACAAATGATAAACAAAATTCCATAGGTGAAAATTTTCCCTTGAGTTTAGGAGAAGTTTCTAAACAGTTGGAAAAAAGTCCTAGTTGCAGAGAGTCATTAAGCATGTATGATATTGACAATGGCAACGAATTGGATGCTGAAATGATGTAGTCAATTTCAGCATAGATTCCCCCTAATAAAGCAACCGAGGAAAATGCACATACAGTATAAAAAAAAGGCCGTACCAAATCTGGAAAACCGAGAAAGAGAAAGACTAGACTATCTGGTGTGTTTAGAAAGGAGACATCACCAAATACCCTCTCTAAAAATGGTCGAACATTTGTAAAGAAAATGAAGGATGGAAATAGTTTTGCTTCTCAGGGAAACATCAAGAGAGTCCACTGGGAAGAAGATGAAGGACAAGTCCAATATATGGGTGAGAGAAGAAGACAAGGAATACCAAGAATTTCCAAACAAGATGGAAAAGAGAAATTTGAATCCAAGGGTTCCGAAATTAATGGAGAGAACCAAGATATAATTCAAAAATTTACAAAGGTTGTTAGGAATAAAAGAGAAGGGGGAAATGTGGAGTTCGCATGATTAAATCAACCTCATGGCTTGGGATTCAGGAAATTTTTTATTTCAAATGACTAATCCCCCTGTTCATCTCCTTTCTACGAAGTTTGAAACCCAACCTTAGTAGATTTGTCTCCTCAAAAGGCTCCTCAAATTCCTGATCAATCCAAAGCTATCGACGTGTTGGTGGGAAATTGATCAAACCTAGAACAAAAGAATAAAAAAAGTTCAACATTAAATATTGTTTGTAAAAACAAGTCAGACCTAGATATTTGGCAATTTCTAAGGAAAATACAGCAACAAGAGACAAACATTATGCACATTGCAAACCTATACAAAAATCCCAAAAATATATTTCTAATTACAGATAGGAAATTTTACACATACCTTGGGCTCTATAAACATTGAATGGAAATCAATCCCCAAGCCACAAAAGAAACATTATGGTGATGTGCCCTTAAGAAATTAACATGAAAGCTCTATTGGGACAAGAAATGACCCCTTTTTTACCACACTTGCTATACTCTTTTTGCCTTATCTTGCCCTATTTTTATGCACCTAATAGATGTTTTTCCTTCATTGGAGCTCTGATTCCTCATAGGAATGGTTACTTATTGTTTTATTTCATTTATGCTTATGATTGTAATAAATAGGTCTTTACCTCTTGAATTATGCTAATAACTGGATTTTATGAAGATTGTTCAAATTGTGAAGGATACAGGTGCATCAGGTTAAGCGGTTTCTAGAAGAGATGAACATCTATTTCCATTTGTGCCCACGGACTCTATCTTTACAGGTGAAATGCAGTCAAATATCCTCATTCTACGCAAGCCGCAACAACCAAGGCTACAACAGACTCGGCCTCAGTAGCGCACCATTATTCAAAGGTAGCTGCAACCGATGGAGTAATTCTTGATTGGGTTCTATTATTTCATTATCGACTCATGCAACAAACTTCCTATATTCCTTGCTTCTGTTTCACCTACAGCTGTAACAACGCATTGTAATAGGGCAACCTGAAGATCATAGATCTTCATGACTGCCCAATATTAGTGGGTAGAGGTTATGAATATTGATGTATAAATATTAGGGAGTATCCAGAGCCAAGGGTTGTGTTAGAACCGGGATTTTGGGCCCCCAAAGTCGAGCAATGGGAGGCCGCTCCCCGGAAACAACAGAACCAATTTAGGTCGTGCCTCTGGCCCTGTGCAATCAAAAAGGGATCTCTTGTTTGTCACCGGAAAAGCTCCACATAAGGTTGTTAGTCTTGTGTGTCACTAGAGTCTACTCCGCAAAGGATTTTCAATCAGCATAATCAGGGGGCTAGGATCCTGAATGGGGCAAAGTGTGTTGAGGAAGGTGCATGGTGGGATTATCGGGGGATAAGGGACCATGGGAAAATGGAGTTGAAACCTGTGCAAGGAACGATTATAGATGAAAGAATGACAAAAGGTAGCAAACAGAGGAAAGATAGCTGTTGATTTCCCAATCAGGATATTTTAGCGGGTGTTTTAGAGGACAAGGAGGGACAGTCCATCGCATGGAGCATTGGCAAGATGAATTCCATGTAACTTTAGAAGAACCATTGTTAATGCCTGGAATGGCAGTTGGAGCATAACAAGTATGAATTCTGAAACACTATACCCTATGTCACAGGCATGAAAAGAAATAAACAAAATGGAGTGGAAATAAGAAAACACAATTTACACGTAAAAGGAAAGCACTTATTGGGAAAAACAACAACACAGGAATATCTGTTGTGAATGACAGTCTTCCACTACAATTTATTCATACACAGGTATCAAGCTTTACAAATGGGAGCCTCAACCTAGGATTGTTTCCCAATCCAATTCACTAACTCCTTTCTCCCTCTATCGGGAGTGTTTTAATACAATCCTAATGCTGAGACTATAGAATCAAAAACCATTACAAGTCGCCATCCGGCATTAACAGTGCAGAGAGTGGACTATCTCCACGTTTTTACAAATATGCGTGACAAACATCATGGTGCAAGCTGTCACATTCGGCTTGAATAACAGTTTTTATGTATTCGGCTACCACGACAGATGATAAGGATGATGACTCCCTCTTTGCCTGGAACATGTGTTTCCATCGTGTTCAAATTCAACTTTCCACATGGTCACACACTGGAAAAGTGGTTAGCCTCCTTTTCGTAGGCTAGCTCATGCAAAATCCACCTCACATGGATGGCTCCCCTTGAAGTGAACAGGTGCCACACCCGCAAATCGGAAAAACTGTGCCACTAGACAAGACTTCCACCTCAGGCATATCCCGAATGGCATTGGAGGATTCAGCCAATTTGTGATGAGGAAAATTACACATGTGAATGCCCCCTCCACTGTCATTTCCATGCTGGGTGAAAGATCTGCACCTCGGGAGTCTTTCTTAGCTGTCTGATCGAAGGAATCTTTAATGTCCATCGTCCACATTCCATTCATACTGTCACCAACCTTTCTCTTCTGAACACCATGGGAAGTTTGGATCGTGATACCTCCTGAGCCATCAATCGAGATTGACCCTCCTGTAGCCGTCGATCAGAGTGGGCCCCACCATTTTTCGCAATGGAGAACTCAAATATTCTTCTGTGCTAGTTCTCCTTGCGAAATGAACAATAGCCGTAGATCTGTCCTCTTCTTTCATCGCGGTCATTGATATTTGTGACCTCTACCCCTTTTCACGTTTGAGATTGTATATTTATCCGCACAAGTATGGAGTGTGAAATTATTGTAGGCCATAGATCTTCCCCATGCTTCATCTCAACCGTCGAAAGCCGCTGGTCTTTAACACGTTTCACACTCTGGGACAAAAACTTTGATCACACATGTTTTCTCGTGCGAAGTGGTTCAGAGCCATTGATCCTCCTTTGATCAATCGCAGCCCTTGAATAGGGATCATGCCCAATGCTACAATACTCCTGCTGCTTTCCTTGTTGAAGGATGGTCACATGAGATTTGAGGGGCTGGGACCCTTACCGAACCTCTGTCAAGCCCTCAAATCAACTGTTAAAAATGGAGTGTTAACAACTAGATCCATGAGGGATGATATCCTCCTAGCAAGGTAGCAAAGAACCCCCATAGACCAAGTACTGAATCCATTGGGCTGCCTTCAGCTTTTCTTGGAAACCTCGATTCTACTTCATGCTACTACTCCAGCGAATTCCTTCCACTCTTGCAAATCATGCTGGAGACTGTAAACCTGTGCTGGTAACTGAAAATGGAAACAAACTGAAAACAATAATGAAGGAAATGCTCAATAATATATGAGCTTATTTTCTCCTACCTACTCTACCTAACTTTGTACATAAGTCCAACTAAGTCAAGTCGGACTTCCAATGAAGCCAATCAAGCAACTTGCCTAATATTATTGTTCTTGCATGGTGCTCGATCGAAAAAAATGAAACAGATAATGGGAGAAGGGAATGATAAACAAACTAATGTTTAAGGCAGAGACATGACCAATCATTACCTTCACCCAGACCCTCCATGTATTTGGGCATGGGGTCATAGAATTCATGGCAACCTCTAGCATGTTCTGTCACCTGCTCATGGGAAATATTTCCAGAGCTTCCCGCTTCTAGGGAGTCGTCAGGCTGACACTTGGGAGATTACAGAAAAGGACCCTCAGAATCTTTCTCTAAAGAAATATCACTCTCTTCATCTGAAATTTTTGCAGCGAAGGTTTGATGTGCTTCGAGAGGGAGGTCCTCAGCTTCTCCATTGGAACCGAGTAGGCAGACTTCTTCTGGGTGAGGCGACATTCCTAAAAATAGAGTGTCAAAAAAAGTGTTTATCTATAAACTATTGCATCTGCCTCCCTTTTTGTACAAGTTTTTGGCCTACACCACCTCTGTTTATTTTTGCTTTTGCTTGGAGGCCTTGATTGTATGCCTTATTAATTCAAAAGAGGCATAGCATAAGGGTAAGCTATCACCTCCAGTGCCCTCATCGTCTTTTCTCACTTCGACCTCCTGATTTTGCATTGCACTTTGACTTCTTTCATCAAAAGGTGTCATTTCAACAGCCAGCTCATTGTGCAGGTGCTCTTCTTCATATTCGTCATACACAGGCGCACCAAGCTCCTTATCAAATTCATCTTTAGTTGACTAGGAGTGGGGCAGGTCACCATCTTTAGAGAATAGTCTTGCAGGACCGTTTATTTTAGCCTCAAACTGGTCATCTTTCTGTATATCATGAGAGGTATTTGACAGGATGTAAGCTTCCTTCTTCTGTTTGTAGGGCCCAACCAATTTGTATGCATCCATTATTTCACCACCATTGTTCTAATCTGATAGCTTCCTAGAAATATTAACGTTTTCATCAACCTCCAAGCAATCAGCGAACATCTGCTGCAGGGTGGTTGATTTTCTCTCCAAAATAAGCAAGGACTGGTCAGGAGGAAAGGTGACTGCATAATAGATCTTAGCAGTGTTCTCAAGAGGTTGAACTTCCTTAGGCATGTTATAATAAAAGCTTTCAAATCTTCTATTAAAACTGGATATGGCCTCACCTTCATGTCTCCTGAAAGAATAAAACTCTCAAAGCATCTGCTCCAATGGCCGACTCCTTCCCCAAAACCTCAAGAATGTGCAAGAAAGATCTTCCCAAGTGTTGATGGAATTAGGCTGCAAGTGTTTAAACCAGACTTTGGCATCCCCTTACAAGGATAGAGCGAACATCTGCATGCAGACATCATCATGTTCTATCTCGAACAGATTAGAGAAATGCTCAAAGGCTCATACATGTTTCTCAACATTCAAGTTTTCAGATTCTCCATCGAACTTGGGGAGGTACTTGTAATATTTTGTGGGAAAATCGTGGAGAACAGGAGGTAATTGTAGCCATTTATATCAGCTTGGAGAAGTGGGGGAAACAAGGTTAGGTACAATAGCCAAACTATTTCCCAAGGTTTCATGAATTTCGCAGGGGTGTCCTCTGATATCGAGAGCCCCCGGATGAAAATCTAGGCCGAAATCAGATGTACAAGATGATGCAACACTTTTGGTTCGTAAAGAAGGATATATAGGAATATGTCCATGGCTCTGCTCAGGATGAGCTAGGCTAGAGAAAGTTGTTTTGATAAATTTCAGAAAATACAAGAGCAAACTTACAAGGTAGGATAAGACATCATGGAAGAAATGCGGAGTCGAGTGCCTGGACCTTCCGCCGTGCATTTTTGAGCTTTATGAGGGGTCCATTTTCTAGGAGGGATCGTCCAGCTTCCTTGGTCATTCAATTTTCTAGATTATACCACCAGCAGAGTTGCTGAAGTCTGAATCCTTCAGGAGTGGAGTTTCCAGGTGAAAAGTGCTCAACCTTCTTGGTGTCTGACAGATTGTTCACCATCAACAGTCAGATCTAAATATTTGTCATTCTTCCTGGGGAGGATCTTCAACTCGATCCCTAGAAACAGTGCCCATTTGTTAGCATCGAGATTTTGGGCCCCCAAGGTCGAGCGAGGGGAGGCCGCTCCTGGGAAACAGCAGAACAACTTTAGGCTGCTTCTTCGGCCCTACGCAGTCAGAGAGGGATCTCTTGTTTGTCATCGGAGAAGCTCCACATAAGTTTGTCAGTCTTGTGTGTCACCAGAGTCTACTCAGCAAACAATTTTCAATCAACATAATCAAGGGGCTAGGATCCTGAATGGGGCAAAGTGTGTTGAGGAAGGTGCATGGTGGGATTATTGGGAGATAAGGGACCATGGGAAAATGGAGTCGAAACCTGTGCAAGAAATTATTACATATGAAAGAATGACAAAAGGTAGCAAACAAAGGCAAGATAGCTGTTGATTTCCCAATCAAGAGATTTTAGCGGGCGTTTTAGAGGACAAGGAGGGACATTCCATCGCATGGAGCATCGGTGAGATGAATTCCATGTAACTTTAGAAGAACCATTGTTAATTCCTGGAACAGCAGTCGGAGCATAACAAGTATGAATTCCGAACCACTATACCCTATGTCGCGGGCATGAAAAGCAATAAACAAAATGGAGTGGAAACAAGAAATCACAATTTACATGTAAAAGGAAAGCACTTATTGGGAAAAACAACAACACAGGAATCTCTGCTATGAATGACAGTCTTCCACTGCAATTTATTCATACACAGGTATCAAAATTTACAAATGGGAGCCTCAGCCCGGGATTGTTTCCCAATCCAATTCACTAACTCCTTTCTCCCTCTATCGGGAGCATTTTTATACAATCCTAATGCTGAGACTACATAATCAAAAATTTTTACAAGTCACCATCTAGCGTTAACAGTGCAGAGATTGTACTATCGCCACGTTTTTACAAATATGTGCAATAAACATCATGGCATAGGCTGTCGCATTCGGCTTGAATAACAGTTTTGACGTATTCGACCACCACAACGGATGATAAGGATGATGACTCTCTCTTTGCCTGAAACATGTGTTTCCATCGTGTTCAAATCTAGATTTATGCATGGTCACACACTGGCAAATAGGTTAGCCTCCTTTCCATAGGCTAGCTCATGCAAAAACCACCTCACAGGGATGGCTCCCCTTGAAGTGAACACACGCCACACCCACGAATCGAAAAAACTGTGCCACTGGACAAGACTTCCACCTCAGGCATATCCTGAATGGCGTTGAAGGAATCGACCAATCTATGATGAGGTAGATTACATGTGTGAATGCCCCCTCTGCTGTCATTTCCATGTTGGGTGGGAGATCTACACCTCGGGAGTCTTTCTTAGCCATCCGATCGAAGGAATCTTTAACGTCCACCCTCCACGTTCCATTCATCCTACCGCCAACCTTTCTCTTTTGAACACTGTTGGCAGTTTGGATCATGATACATCCTGAGCCGTCAATCGATATCGACCCTCCTGCAGCCATCGATCAAAGTGGGCCGCGCCCTTTTTCGCAATGGAGAATTCAAATATTCATGTGTGCTAGTTCACCTTGCGAAATGAACCATAGCCATAGATCTATCCTCTTCTTTCATCATGACTGTTGATCTTTGCGACCTCTACCCCTTTTCACGATTTAAGATTGTGGCTTTATCCACACAAGTATGGAGTGCGAAATAATTGTAGGCCATAGATCTGCCCCAAGCTTCATCTCAACCATCAAAAGCCACTGGTATTTAACACGTTTCACGCTTCGGGACAGAAACTTTGATCGTGCACGTTTGCTGGCGCAAAGTGGTTCAGAACCGTTGATTCTCCTTCGATCAATCACAGCCCTTGAATAGGGATCATGCCCAATGCTATAATACGCCTGCCACTTTCCTCGTTGAAGGATGGTGACATGAGATTCGAGGGGCTGGGACCCTTACCGAACCTCTGTCAAGCCCTCGAATCAACTGTTAAAAATGGAGTGTTAACATGTTGGAAAATAATTGATCGTATTGTATAAGCTATGATAGAGACTGTACTTTCATTCCATCATTTAATACAAGGGGCAGGATTCTTCTGATTTCTGTGTTTTAACTTGTGCTAGTTTTCGATGTCTCTGTTCGAAGGTTGGGCCTGCCTTCCTACATAGATTGCCGAGTTAATTAGGTATTTATCTTCTCTGTCTTGCAGTGTGGATGTTACAGTAGATGTATTCTTTTATAACAGCTGCAACATTAATGATTCATTATGTGTTTCCTCAATTGATCAGTAATCACATTTCCTGTAAGATGCAGTAGAGTGGTGTGACAGTCAACTGTGTAGACTAATTTTCCTTATGCACTTGTGTGGTAGCTGTAACAGTCGAGCTCATCCCTAGTTTCTTTCAATTGCTGTCTTTCTTGAGTTTTGCTAATTCAGTCTATTCATAGTTATAATTGTTGAGTTCAATTTCTGCATTTATGACTTCTAAGTCAAGTTGGATTGAGATAGTTATAATGGATCTTAAGATGGCCTGGTAAATTAGGATTTAACTTTCTGCAAAAGTAAATCTAGATCTTTATTTTCTGAATATTTTATTTCTAGATCAAGGTTGTAAGAAGGTATTTGTGATTCTACATTCTTAAGAAGGTAAATTAGATTAAGTTAATCATGGGAAGAGTTGGGCTGAATAGGAAGGTAAGATATTTTATTCAATAGCATTAACTACTTAGTGTTTAAGTAGAGACGGTGTAAAATTATCTTTGCAACAAAAAGACATTCCTAGGTTGACAATTTATATTGAGCATTCTGTATGTTGGCTTTAATTAACTTGCATATAGAGTGCCCAACAAGCTCTCCAAATTCCTCCAACAGAGAACAAGAGGTGAAAATGCAAAATAAAAGTATGTTTTGGCCTTTTACTGCTCCCCAGTGATAGTTTCTTATTGACTTGCAATTATTTCTAATATATTGCGATAATTTCAATTTATCACAATAATGTCTAATTTATAGACTAGTCATTATAATTTGTCTGTGATATATCAGGAGGCATTAAAATATCATATTTATCATGATATAGTGTGATAATTTTATCAATTCCATAAACCATATAGCTCCTTCAAAAACATTATCTTTATCTTGTTGGACTGAGAAAATCACTCATAAATAACATTTGGCTACATATGCAACTCTATTAGCCTTGGATACACCATTTTTTCAAGATTTAGCTAATTGTGTTCTAATAAGAAGGCCATACTCCTATGAATCTAGAGATGATGATTTGATCTTTTAAAATAAATATGTTACCTATCAAAGGAAGTACATTCAGAGCTACCTCAGGCTCTTCCACTTGATCTAAAACTTTGTTCTCTTTTGACAATCCAGCCCGCCACCTGAATGATGTGATAATGTCCCAATGTTGTTCTGTTTTGGCTCCCAATCCCGGGTATACATTGAAATTTGATTTTCACCCAATGTTGGGTCAATAGAGTTTGTTGGTAATGTATTAAGCACTTATTTACACATACAACTTCTAATAAGGCAAAGGCTAATTCTTTAGCATGTAGGGTAGACAACCTTTAAAATAAAAGAATAAATAGCATGATCTTACTTGGTTCTATAAAATTTTCAGGTCTATTGAGAAAACTTAGCAAATGGAGGTTAATCCTCAATTTTCATATGTTGTAATTTTTCCAGTAACTACTCTAATTTTGGAGATTTTGGGGAAGATATTATTTCAGTAAAACTAGGTTTAAATAATGTCCTTTGCTACTAAACCAACTAACATAGTTGTTGTAGTCAAGAGTTAGGCAGGATGTAAAAGATTTTTAACATTCATAAAAATAATTAAAACAACTAGAAAATAATTAACTCAACTAGAAGAACTCCCGGCATAATTGGTTTCTCAGGGAAGTGGCCAATGAAAAAATTATCATTTATCGTCACATTCTTGATGGCAACAACTAACACATCGGGTTTGCACTCCACCACTAAATCAACAAGCAAAAATGGAAATCTACAGTCAAGTTGGATGAGTCATATTAGCTTGTATAGCATTCCATGGCCAATCAAATAGTCAAACACCAAAACTGTTCTCCCCCATCAATCCACGGGCAAATAAAAAAACTATAGTCAATATTTAGAGACAAAGACTGTAAGATGATATAGATGAATTATGTGCCGCTTACCTTGATAGTTCTCCTAGATATCAATATTTAGAGACAAAGAATATAATCTTCCGCTCTGATATTTCTTGTGAAGTGATCCTCTATAATTCCTCAATTTTGTACCTAACCAACTCAGAGAAATTTGATGAGGAAATATCCCTTCTATTGTTCAGGAATAAACACCCTTATAACCGAGGGTCTGGGGTTACCAAAATACTCTTAAAACTTGCAGACAATTAGCTTTAAAGTACAAAAAGGAAAAAGGAAGATGTAATGAACTCACCCGATTAACGACGGTTGATCCAGGCTTTGTCTTCTCCCGCTCTGCTCCTCTCCAAGGCTTTCAGGGATGCACCTCCTTCACTTGCAAAGAGAAAATCCTTCAAATACAATTTTATACATGTATATATGACAAGTTAGATAAACAATATATAGAGTGCTTAATCATAAATATTCATCAAACCATGATACATGAAAGATATTCAACACGCATTTGGAATAAGGATTCTCTTTATTAACAATAGTGAATGAGATAAGTGTACAACCCAATGCCTAAAACAAGGACTCCTCTGCAACCAAAGGATTCTAAGTTCTGCTGCTCCAAAGACTTTTGAGGATATACCACCGGCATAACTTTGCTCTCCAAGTATTATTGATTAATGCCCTCCCTAAGGCCTCTATTTATACTTAGGAAAATAGAGCAGTTTCGAAGGTTGAGGAGGTTGAGACAGTTAAGATAGTTAATGTTTAAGGCTTAACAAATCTCCATTAATCGTGTTTATTATTTTTAATGTTGGATGGAGGCGTACGCGAGTATTGATACTGGCAACCCGCGTATGACACATGAGTTGCTATAAGGAAACCTGCGTATAGATCTGTACGTGGGTTGCAATGACAATACCCACGTACAGTACATGATATGCTATGGAGATAGTCGTGTATGTACGCTAGTTGCTATGGAAAGAGTCGTGTACAGCAATCAACATATAAAAAGGTAAAAATGGCAATCTAGGTGGATAGTGAATGCATCTCATGTCATGCCCATCTATATTGTTTTAGGCAACCTTCAATCCATAAATGTCCTTTTGTGTGCCGACATATGAAGTGTCGGCACTTAGACGGAAAAGTGCCATTTGGGTTGATAACAGATGCCCCCTAATGTGTGAGGTCAGAGGGAAGCGATGGCTGAAATACATTATAATATTTATCTTTGGAGAACTTAGAAATCCAATGGAGCAGAGGTAGTACCTGAAACAAATACATAATAATGTCATACACAAATTCATATCTGAGGATTCTATGTTCAATATATTGGAACACTAGCTCCTTTACAAATGTTTGATTACATCATATAATATGGGTACAAGACCACGTATATTACAAAGGTGGATCGAAGACACAATATACAATCATGATGAGTCTTCAAAGATCTAGAAGCTGTGTACATAGGTAGAACATAATATTGCGCAACTTAGTCCATAGATGGGGAACTAAGATCTTCATAAACAATCCCAAAGAACCAGTACAATCCAAGCCATGTGAATAAATGTAAGTTGAATTTGAACATGGAGAGGATTCAACAGTTTGTCAATCAATAGGTGATAATTGACAACTGAAGCAAAGGAATTCACCAATGATGAAAGTGAATCCAGAGGTACAAACATCAAAACTCTAGGTCTTCATTATCAGGAAGTGCTGAAGTGGAACCATACTGTGATAAGGAAGGCAATAGATCCTCCAACAGATCACAAGAGTGACTAGGAACTAGGTGAAGGAAGGGAGACACAAGTGAT
The DNA here is from genome assembly GCA_001517045.1 of Pseudotsuga menziesii. Classification (NCBI taxonomy): domain Eukaryota; kingdom Viridiplantae; phylum Streptophyta; class Pinopsida; order Pinales; family Pinaceae; genus Pseudotsuga; species Pseudotsuga menziesii. The sequence continues at coordinate 148,220 of LPNX011042779.1, read as the reverse complement.
AACAGATACGACAATGATGGGATCAGGATATAGATCATACATTGAGTTAAGTCCTTGAACAATGAGCACGACATAGAGATGACCCAAGGCAGCTTTTAACTTTATATATAGAACAACTAGACTTATCTGTCATGTAGGAGACATGATCAGATTCCCCAGGTAGAATGGGCAAGAGGAGGAGTAATAAACTCAAAGTAATAGTTGAACTAAAAGTGAACATTGAGACATGGGTATCGAAAAAGACAGAGAGTACTATGTTCAAGGATGACATCCTGCCACTAACTAAAAACAATAGAAAACTTCTTCCTTACCTTCCCTATTGAATTTTAATGAGTCCAAGAAAGTCAACTCAGATCTCTCTTCATTTTTTAACAAGCTTGAAGAGAAGAGGGAATATTGCTTGATAGTGTCACTAATTCGTGGATTTAATGAGCCCGAGCTAGTACATGCTCAGTCAGTGTTTTCACATTTAGAGAGTCTAAAAACTCCAAAGAAGACTCTAGGGGGGTTCTTTTTCATCCAATTTAGACTCTTGAGGCTGGAAAAGTATAAAACATACCACAGAATAACTCTCTTAACTTCTGTAGAAGAAAAGGTGAACCTTTTTCGTACTTAGTCAGGGAGGTCCGAAAAAGGTTAAATTACCACCTACCCAATGCTCCTTCAAGAACAGCATAAATAGCTTGAGTTTTATGAGTGTGAAGGAAAGCAAGATCACTCGGAAAGATCCATTTGAGTACAAGAAATGGGGCTTACAACAATAAACTTGATGCTTTGTTCTTTAGTGTTTAACGAGCATGACAAAGACATAAAGTACACTCAGAATCTTTTTCATGTTTAGGTCCAAAGCACGAAAAAGAGAAAACTAATCTCATACTGGGACTTCCTTTTCCGTTAATTTAGTCCCTCAGGTCTGGAAAAGTGATAAACCTATGCCTAAGAATGCTCTTCTCAATTGTGTAGAAAAAAGAGTGATCATTTCTCATGTTATTCCACATGGTCCAAGAAAGCAATAACCTACCACCAATGTGGATGCCCATTCACATATTCTTAACGAGCCTGAATGGACAAGTTTACTCGGAAATCAAGTCTATTTTGTGGAGTCAAACCTGGGCCTAAAGAAACTCAATATCTTTCCTGTGAAGTTTTAACGAGTTTGAAAAAGTCAACTTGTGGCCTCCTTACTATGTTTAATGAGCTTGAAGGAGAGCAGAAAGAATGCTCTAAATGTGAGGAGACAAGTGTCATAGACAAACGAAACTAGTTCCAAGCACAAGGAACAAACCTATGCATAATGCAAGGAACATGAGCAAGATAAAAACACTCAGGGGACATCTCCTCAAGGTAAAAGGTGTCAAGCTGCAAAGGCAAAATGATACAAGGCTTAGCGACGATGAGAACAAAGATGAGGGCTTATACAATGAGCTAAAAGCGTGGAAGTCGGCATTAGGCTCAAAAGCGTGAGTAGGATACATGCAAATGTAGTTACAACTTGAACAACAAGCAGGGATGATTTTAAGGAGCCATACTTATTTAAAATTGTATAAATGTTGGTGAATATTACCAATTCTTAAAATGACAACTATAAAATGATTGGCGATATTTTTCAAAAAGTATTTTAATTTCCAAGGATTTTATATCGTTTATATAATAATTTGATGATTCTTAGGGTGAAAACATTTTACCCCATCAAAATTGGGAGAAACACGGCTTCAAAAAATGCAAAATGGTGAATTTTTTTGGGAAAAAAACATGAAAAAATAGCCCACTGGGCTAAAATTCGCCCCTAAAATTATCCCTAACAACAAGGCAAGGCTAGTAAACAATTGTGAATCCAACTAAAAATCTTGTCTCCAAGAAAAAACAACATCAGGATCATGTTCAAAAGAGAATTTTTGATGCAGGTTACTTTGGCGGAAACACATGTGACTTTGTTGTCTTCTACAAAAGGGAAAGTCAAGGCAGAATCGACCGAAGAAGATTCTATAAAACCAAGGATTGAGGGTTTATAATCAGTAAGATCAACCTTAGAAGGAGAGAAAAAATCAACAAGGGATATAGATTCTATAGGAACAAACTCAGTATCATAGGAGTTGAAAAATTCATAAGAAAAATCAAACTCATCAGGATCACTGACTTGTTGTTCAAAAGGAGAGTCCAAAAACTCAACAAGACCAACAAAAGAAGACCGATCCATGGGAAAATTAGGCTTACTAGGCAAATCAGGTTTAGACTTAGTCACAACTGAACCAACATCCAAAAAAAGGTTAGACTGTATCAAAGACTCTAGGAAGACTTCATCCGAAGGAAGGAGATCATCCGAGATATGATACATGTCTAAACTTTCAAATGGATTGACATAGTGGAGAGAAGGCTCTACAGTCTACACAGGATGACTCACCCAGTCAACTACTGGGACCAAGTCCCGAGAAGGTAAGCATGAAAACAGAGGCTGCTTCTCAGTAGCAATTGAACGTAAAGGACATGAGGCCACATAGCTCACCCGTGGCAGGGTAGTGTCTATAGAAACACTGGGAATGGATAAAGGACATACCTGGTCTCTAGTTGGGTTAGGAGAAGGATCAATAAAATCCAACTGATCGATAGTGAAAATTTCTTCGCGATGATTAAAGTACATCACATGGAAGAATTTTGACACCACAGCTTGCATGGCATAGACATAATCACAAACAAGGAGCATATTGAAGTCCAAGGGGTCTTCTATCACCATGAAGTCAACTAAAACGGTCTTCCCACCCAAAGTAAGAGTTGTTTGAGCAAGAATTCCCAAGGCTATACAAGTTCTTCTATCAAATGCTAGTAACTAACTAGCAGTCGACACAAGGCTGGGAGATCCCAAGCCTCGCCAAGTATGAGCAGACAAGATACTAACTGGGGCTCCTTCATCAACAATACAATGAGAAATCGTGTATGATTCAACTTTGACCTTTATCTGGAAAGGTGCATCAGAAGGAAGGTGCGGCTCAACTAGGCTATCCTAATCAAAGGAAGCAATCTGAGAGCTTGGTGGGGGTTGATTCGAAGCGAGTTTAGTGCCTCCTTGTTCAGTAAGTTCTGAACTGGCAATGAAGAAAATGTGACTAGTAGACACTTCACTCTCCAAAGGAAGAGTGGGATCGATCAATAATGAAATTGATTCAACCGCTTCATCAAAGTCACTCTCCGTAGGGAGAGTGGGATTAACCAAATATGGCATTGGTTCAATCACATTAGGATCACTCTCCAGAAGAAGAGTGGAATTGATCAAATCTGAGATTGGTTCGACCGCTTGATCAACCAACGGTTGAGTAGGGTGTTGAGAAACTATAGGTTGTTCAAAAATGGGATGACCATGAAACCAAACTCTTCTTACCTCTTCAATAGAAGGGAATTTATAAGTAAGGTGGTCTCCCTCACAAATCTTACAAGGAAACTTGGGCTTGTGTTTTGAACGGGTAGTCTTTTCAATAGTGTCAACATGACTCGCAGTGGTGACGAATTGTCTTTAGCATGAAGTACAAAGGCTGAGAGATTGCCCCCAGCATGAAGTACAAAGATTGAGAGACTTCCCCCAACATGACTTGCAAAGGATGAGAGACTAGGTTCAACATGACCTATAGAGGTTGAACGGGTGCCCCCTTGCTTATGTGTCTTCTTCCTATTCCTCCTTCTTTTACTCCTTTTATACTCGGCGGTTACTAGTATCAGTACTTTCAACGCATGAGGTAGAAGGAGTAGGAGAATTAGCTATAGGTGAAGGGGGAGCAATGTTTTGATGCCCTTGAAATAAGGAGCTTACTTGAGAAGCATCAGGAGCATTCAGGGCAGTTGGAGTGGAAAACAACCACACCGGTAGCCCTAGGGTGAATCCAGGTAGATTCAAGGTGGCCATCAAAGGAACACCAACATTCCCCATGAGAGGAATAGTACAAGGATTTCATAGCATGGGGATCTCTTGGTTGGTTTTAAAAGGGGTGTTAGCCATATTTTCAAACAATAAGACAAAGTCTGAGGTTGACAAGGAACCAAAACTACAAATCACACACCTAAAGGCACACTAAGTGTAGACAAACCACACATCACTCACTAAAAAATTCCTAAATCCAAACAGATAATCAGGTATAAGATATGCTTTCCAAAAGAAATTTGATAGACAGCTACTTGGTGTTCCTGTAGATTTTCTTAGGCACAAGCGGAAAAATCACTCACCGCCCTCCCACACCTTCTACCGGGGTTACCTTCCAAGCTCGTCCAAGGTCAACCAGAAATAGCCTTCCGGTGTACCTATGTATGAACCTTAGATGTCAAAGAGACTAAAGGATACCTTAACTATATTGACGGTCTGGGGGGACAGTCGCAAGCTTGGTTCATATGCATGGGCAGGGTAGCAAAACCTGAAACCCTGTCTAAGACAGAATCCCCAGATGCACAAAAACCCTGGTTTACATTTCAACAAGGAATTGGAGGGTTCTCTCCTCAGTCCAAGCCTCCATGCGGCCTTGTGCTTAACTCCCATTTGAGAGGAGATTCCCAGATATAATCAATGTAGAAAAGGGTTTACCTAGTGATTGGCCAACTACGTCTAAAATTAAACACTTGTGGGGAGTTTAAACTCCCTATCCCACAAGTCTAGCCTAATATAGTTGGTGTATGAACACTATAAAATAAAACTTACTAATAATTTTTAAATTATATCATTTATTTTAAGGGCTGTTTTTAGTCAGAGGGTAAATGGTGTGAAACTTATGTGGTGTTTTGAATCAAAGTTGAAACCAAATGACTAAGCAAAGAGAAATGCAATTCAAAAATCAAACTATTCTCTTTCTTTTCCAAGCAGAAACTTAGAAGCCACAAAAGAACAAATTCTTTTTACTTTTTCAAAAACAATGATATGCCATGCAATCTAGACTAATAAACTAATCTACATGCATATAAAGCAAACATGTGTTTTTCTTTTTCTTTTATAAATGCAAAAGAAAACTAAGACTATTTTTTTGTAATTTTTGAGATTATCTTTAAAAACTGAAAAGGAAACTACTATATGCAAATCAAATGCAAAAGTTTCTAAATGTTTTATTTTCACTTTTTAAAATGCTCAAAGACTACTATGCACCTAAATGCACAAAAAATTGAGCATGCTTGGGTAAACTAACTGTATAAAGTAAGCAAAGTAAAGTAAAACAGATTAAGAAGACCAAGGATCAACCAACTAAGGAAAACTTGGAACCCTAGCTTGGGCGGGCACAATGAAAAGAAATCACCGAGATCACAGAAAGGCAAGTGACAAACCAATCACTATCCGAAGATAGAATGGGAAATACAATGTCCAGAACCCTGATCACTGATTTGGACCACCAACACTTGAACCTATAACCCAAATAGGCAAATCCACTTCAATCTGCTAACAGAAGACAATCCAAACAAAAAGAACTCAAAAGCTTTACAAGAAAGCACAAGGTGTGGCCAACAAGGTAATCAAACTGACAGTGTAATGCTCATAAGGAGGACCAACCAGCAAACAAATTTTATAAAGGGACAGGGACAAGCAAACCCTAGCCCAAAAATTCAAATGCTAAGGCTTGTACATGACTGTGTATAAGGGAAACCTGCATACTATGCACGACTGCCCTAGAGAGCGACCCACATATGCAGGCCTCTGTATGTGACTGTATGCAAGAGAAAGCAGTGTACATGTACAAAATTTTCTAATAAAAAGAAAATTTCTCAAGGTCTTGAAACAGCATCCTAAGCATGAACCAAGATAGGATACCACACACAAACTCAAGGCAAATACTGGGAAATGGTAAACAGAAATAACCCATAACAGTCTAGGCTCCCCAGCAGAGTTTCCAGTTCTGTTGTTCAGGAATAAACACCCTCATTACCGAGGGTCTGGGGTTACCAACATACTCTTAAAACTTGCATAAAATTATCTTTAAGGTACAGAAAGAAAAATGAAGATGTAATGAAATCACCCGATTGACGACGGTTGATCCAAGCATTGTCTTCTCCTGCTCTACTCCTCTCCAAAGCTTTCAGGGATGCACCTCCTTCACCTACAAAGAGAAAATCCTCCAAATACAATCTTATACATGTATATATGACAAGTTATATAAACAATATATAGAGTGCTTAATCATAAATATTCATTAAACCATGATACATGAAAGATATTCAACACGCATTTGGAATAAGGATTCTCTTTATTAACAATAGTGAATGAGATAAGTGTACAACCCAACGCCTGAAACAAGGACTCCTCTGCAACCAAAGGATTTTGAGTTTTGCTGCTCCAAAGACTTCTGAAGATATACCACCAGCATAACTTTGCTCTCCAAGTATTATTGATTAATGCCCTCCCCAATACCTCTATTTATACTTAGGAAAATAGAGCAGTTTCGAAGGTTGAGGAGGTTGAGACAGTTAAGATAGTTAATGTTTAAGGCTTAACAAATATCCATTAATCATGTTTATTATTTTTAATGTCGAATGGAGGCATACGCAAGTATTGATACTGGAAACCCGCGTATGACATGTGAGTTGCTATAAGGAAACCCGCGTACAAATATGTACGTGGGTTGCAATGACAATACCCGCGTACAGTACATGATATGCTGTGGAGATAGTCACGTAAGTACTCTAGTTGCTGTGGAAAGATTCGCGTATAGCAATCAACATATAAAAAGGTAAAAATGGAAAGCTAGGTGGATAGTGAATGCATCTCATGTCATGTTCATCTATAGTGTTTTAGGCAGCCTTCAATCCATAAATGTCTTTTTGTGCGTCGACATATGAAGTGTCCGTGCTCGGACGGAAAAGTGCCATTTGGGTTGATAACACCTTCCAAGCTTGACAATGACCAATTGGGATCCACTTGAAATTGAAGAAGGAATATTGTTTGCAATGTGGACATATACATTATAGGGTTTTTGTGGATTAGGAGATGTTGAACGACCACACACACTAGTGTAGTGATGGATTACTCCTTCACATATGTTTTCCCTCCAAGGATTTGGGAATCCTGACCTTTAATGGGAACTGGAGAATCATCTGGATGACATCATCCTAAGTGGATCCAGAATGAGGTTTTAGAGGATACAAATCGGGTTTATCATGCACGCAAATCCTCAGTGATTGGGAAAGTTGGAGAAGATGCCACTTTCATGGAAAAATACAAGATCCTTCCCCACTAGTATGAGTTTTCATGTATGGCCCTGAAACTCATCCACGTGCCAAATTCATCTCATTTTGATCAGATTGAACAGTGAGTATTTGCAATTACCAAACCCCAAATTAGTCATTAACATGACAACTACCTCACAATGAGTGGAAGCAAGGAATAGACGAGCGGGAAGGGGGGGCATCAAAATATGTTCAACCGTTTTGGCACTACTTCAATGGTGGCTTCTTGAAATGCTCAATATTTCTCTAGGTTTTGGCAGGGTTGGGATATATCAATTAAATTTAGAAATGCAAAAAAAAAACAAAAAAAAACTCAAACATATATATAAGAAAATCAATTAAAATATTGGATCCAAATTATAGACATATATATAAGAAAATCAAATAAAATATTGTCTCGAAATTATAGATTTAGGGATGGAATAATTAAAATTGATGATAAAATAATTTTTTATGGTGACCTTAAGTGATATTCATGATATTCATGAGACATTTTAGTAATATATATTTTTGTTAGGTTAACAATCCATTAAAGCAAATAATATCATGTATTTATGAGTATGTTTTAAATATACATAATGACGACAATGGATTACTCACATTCCACTCTCAATTATGAATTCTTTTGAGATTGAGATGATGGAATGGAGGGAAAAATGGAGTCACTATTGCATGAAAAGAGACTAGACATTAGATGCATAATCAATTTGGTGTCTTGCTAAGACATCGTGATCACTAGCACTAAAATGATCTATATATATTTAGACCCCCTCGTAAAAAATTGCAATATTTTATATTGTTGAGCTATGACACATGACTAGGATGTCGTGAACACTTGAACTAAATTGATATTATATATTTAGACCCTCTTGTAAAAAATTGCAATTTTTTCCATTGTCGAGATGTCACACACTAGATGGTCGAGATAAATTCCATGCAATTTCTTTGTTGGATCTCTGAAGATCGAGGTGCATAGCACCATTACAAAAAAAGGGTTTTCCAACATATATATCATCTAGGATTTGTGATCCCAATATTATATATGGAAAGAAATATGAACGTCTAAAGCACATCGTCTGCAATTATCCACAACACCCTAACACTATCCCAACCACCTAGGAAAAACACTAGATATTCTTAACCCCACAAATTCCATTTTGGATTGAGAATTGTTAACCTACACATATTCAAAGATAGAAGGTAGAAAATTTACAAAATTTACTAAATTGTAACACTTCATTGTCACAATTGTAGTTTTCCATGACACATTAAAAATGACTAACACAAATGACTAATTCATATTCTCCTAGCTAGTCATTTTTTATGCTGTGACTAAATTAGTCATTTATGTTAGTCATTTTTAACTCTGTCACTTGTTATCTAGTCTTATTTGTTAACTGGTGACTAAATTAGTCGTTTATAGTTGTGTTAATCAAAATTGCTCATATTTAGTAGTAAATCACTTGAAAAACCTGTGGTGACTAGAATTTTTAGTCACCTAGTAGATAATTCTTCATTTTGTACTAGTGTGCTGTTAGTTCTTCCCATTTGGTTAGGACCAAACATTTTGAGTTTCCTTGGTCGTCGGACCATGTGTCGACCTTTTATTCGAGATTTTTGGGTACATATTCTTAGTCAGTTCCCTTGCCTCTAAACCATTTACCTTTGGTATGCCTAACATATATTTGAGTATTTCAACCTCCATTCTGGTTTCTAGTGGCACTTCTAGTGTAGGGTTGGCAGGCACATCACCCCCCTATGTTGATGTATTTGTAACTTCGGAATGTATTCATTTGTATATTTATTATTGTATTTTATCGTACTTTTATGGAGATGTTTGTTCCTCCAATCAAAAATTCATTAGTATAATAAATGCATGCAAATTCATTGAGGTTAACCATCCATTGTAAATAGGGGCAATAAACCCCACAATTGAGTCATATTAGGGTTATTAGACTCTCCTAGTGAAGTCAACCCTGTAGAGTAAATGTCTAGTGAAAAAAAAGTATAAATAGAGAGTGAGACTCTCTATTTGAAACACTCACTCACTCAATAGTAGCACATGAGTGAGATACGAGTAGCTCGCACAAGTGAGAGAGAGAGAACAATTGTCGGACATCATCTTTGTATCTTTGGGTTTTACTTTTGCTATTGGTGCTCATTCTATCTATGAGGAAGTTGCAAGGTTTTCTCCTTTATGGTTTCCCTGATAAAATTTATTTGTGTCTCTTGTCTCTTGTGATTATTGATGTGCATGTTATTCTCTCAGATAATATCCTATATCATATCAATTAAATGATAAAAATATAACATGGTATCAGAGCTAACCTGAGAAGAAGGCATTGTGCAGCTACAGGAACTAGGGATTCCTAGTTGAAGGTATTCTCTCCATAGATCATCAAGCAAGGAGGGATAGGATAAAAAAACTCACTAGGGAACATCTATTTGTGGTATTAGTTTCTGTATCAGAGAATTTTCACTATATAGCTGAAATGCAGCTGCAATGGTAGCTAATGAAAATTAGGGTTTCATGCCTGAAAACCACAGAAGACTGAATTTAGTAATCCTATAACTTTCTCTATAATGCGATATTGGAGAAGGATTATAAGCCAAAAAATTTAGAGGCCAAAGAAAAATTCGTATTGTACACTGTGTAAAAATTTCAGCCTCAAAAGTGCTAATATTCAGGAGCTATGGTTCTTCCAAATCAAGGTTCCAGCCTCCTCGAGAATACAACCATAAACATGTGACCTAGGGATATTTTCTATATCTCGATCTAGGAAGGTGCAAACAAAATTTCACAAGTTTTTGAAGGTAGGGCACAGACTTTAGTTTCTATGGTAATTTTTTCAGACCATGAATGTGAAACAGTGACACATGAAATTCCGTACAAGTTCGATATACTGAAAAGTCCCCAAAATAGTTACCTTGGAAAATTCGACATAAGTACCACTTGGAGAATCCATTTCTTCTCTAACATATGGGGTTTTAAAGAAGACTTATCAATATATTACAGTGACAATTTTCATAACTTAAGGATACAAAACTTTGGAGATACAATAGAAACAATACCAGTCATTTCTATAGAAGAAATTGGAAAACTAGGGCTTCCTGTTCTAGGAGATTCCCTCCACTATTTTCAGAAAAGGAGTACATTGGATAGCTCGCCTTGAAGAGGCCCATCTTTCTGTTCAACCAAAATTTTTAAATTCCAAGTTTTTAAAATTAGGGTTGCTCTAACAAACCCTAGATCAGCGAGCTCCAAAACCAGGATGAACACCTCAAATCGGTAAGATCTAAATGTTTGCTATTTAGATTCAAGGTTCTCATTTCAAAATGACTAATCACACCAGCTTGATGACAATATTGGTGAAGTTTAAAAATTCCAAGTATGGAAGTATAGGAACTCCATGATCCTTGAAGAAATTGACTTAGATCATTATTTCAATAAAGAAGTTCTAAGAGCCAAAGGGAGATTAGGATAAGGCTAGAGCTAAGAGAATCATTGCAAATTCTATTAAAGATCATCTCATCCCTCATGTGTCATCCTTGAAGACACCAAAAGGAAGTGTTCGATACTATGATGAAGCAATCGAAGAAGAAGAATATATTGTTATAACCACATTGAATGGCCTCCTAGGATCATGGGATTCATTCATTCGAGGAATGTGTGCCAAAAGGAAGTGATTACCTTCAACAAAATCTGGGAAAAGTGCACACAAGAAGAATCTCGACTCATAATAAGAGAAGATAAGATAGGAGAAACTAAAGATCAATCTTTCACGATTCAAAGAAGATCCCTTAAGCAATGAGGAACATGAAGGACTCAATTCTTGAAGAGCCTCTAGTTATCCATCTTAGCATTTGGATAATAAATGATGATGTTATGAATGAAGAAGATGATGAAGCTGGAGGTTCAAGAAGGAGTCTACCCACGAAACAAATAAAGATAAGTATTTGAATTGTATTTTCCTATATATCTAGTTGTTTATAAGACATTTTTTAGTTGTGAAATGTATTATGCATGATAGAATGTCTACATTAATGAAAAATATACTACTAATATGCATGTTATGGGTAAGTAGCCTATAGTGCTATACAATAGTCCATTGCTACTTATCTAGGATCAAGCCTATCTGCTGACATATTGGGATTAGTGCACAATCTCAATAATGTTATGGTAGAGATGAAAGGCATCTGGAAAGTTTCTGTGTATACGAGATATGGATGAATGTTGTATTGGCTAAAATAGTTGCATGATTATATCTTTATGCATAAAAAATTACCATTATGAATATGAGTTATGAAATTTTTCTAACCATACAACTGGTGCATTTGACTTGTAGGAAAGATCCTATACAATCACCTACAAGAAAATAAGGATGAGACTTGTTCTAAAGAATAAGTGATGATAGTTCAAGATTGACTCCAATAAGAATACATGAAGAGGAACTTGAAGCTTCTCGAGTCAAAGACACCATAGAAAAAATAAAAAGTTTTAGAAGAATATAAAATGAATAATATTATGACGAGACTTCAAGAGGCCTAAAAAACACTCTAGTTATGTGATACTCATGACCGACATCATTGATGCATAGCCTTCTAGATATGAAGAAGTAGACAAGAAGAAAGGGAAATAGACTATGATCAAAGAGTACCAATTCAAGGAGAATGATGTCTAAGGGAAGTTTGTAGTGTCTTTCATATGGATATACAAGATCCAACATGTAGTAGATGGCAACATCATAGGATACAAAGGAATATTCATACCACGAGGCTTCTCACAGAAAGAAGACATAGACTACGAAGAGACATTGGCACCAGTGACAAGTCAAGTATACATAGAGCAACCACTGGGAGTTGAGACACATGATAGGCAGACTCATGTGTACAAATTAAATAATTCCTTGTATGAGCTCAAAAGGAACCCATGGGCTAGAACATACAGTTACATAAGGAGCTTGAAGATCACCTAGAGTGATGAATATCTTAACCTTTGCTACAATATTGAAGATAAAATCCTATAGAGGATGACAAGCTCATAGATGGGTGCAAGAAGAAATCTTCAAACAAAGTTCAAGATACAGGATCTTGGTATCCAAAGACCCTAGATGGATACATAGAATATTAGTAGTAGAGGAAGCTACTTGTCACTCCATTACATAATGTTTCAATACATAGAGTACGAAAGGCAGAGGGAGAATGATGCTCTGCTTCAGAGGGAGTGACTGCAGAAGATCCTAAGGTTCAACATGGTATGAAAGGATGGAAAAATTACTGATGGATCTAGGATTTATTGAGAGTAAAGAAAATTCCAACCTTTACTTCAAGTTTGAAGGTAGAATACCAGTGATGCTCTTGTTATATGTCGATGACCTGTTCCTGACAGGACAAGAGGAACTATTTAAAGTTGCAATAAGGAGACTTGCTGCCAAGTTCAAGATGAAGGAATTGGGTATGATGCACTACTTTCTAGGCATGGAGGTATGGTAGAGTGAAAATGGAATCTCCCTTGGACAAGGGAAGTATACAGTGGAGATCCTGAAGAGGTTTGGGATGATGGACTGCAAGGCAATGGCCACACCTAATATGGCATCGAATCTGAATATATTGAGTGATGATTCATTAGAGACAGTTAATGCCATAATGTATCATCAAATTATTTGTTCATTGACGTTCCTAGCGAATACAAGACCGAGAATATGCTTTGATGTGAACAAACTGAGCCAGTTCCCAACAAATCCGAGACATGCTCATCTAGTTGCAAAGCATGAAGGGAGGTACTTGAAGGGTACAGTTGAGTATGGAATCAAGTATGATATGAATCAGAAGACTAACCTGCATGGTTATGTTGATTTGGATTGGTAGTTCCACTGAGAAGAAGAGCACATTGGGTTGCTTCTTCAGTTTGAGATCTAGTATGGGCTACTAGTTTGGAAGGATGGAGTCTTGCATGGTGTTGAGTACAACCGAGGAAAAATATGTTGCCACTTGCTCGTCTATTTGTGAGGTAGTATGTTTCTTGTGAAAGATACTATTTGTTTTGATTGATCTGAATTGAATTTTTGTATGATGCAGAGAGGATCAATGAATCTCCAGTATGTGATCTAGATCGAAATCTCTCTAAAGAGAGAGTGATGAATTCTAGCATAGCCGGTGAGACAGGTTGTCTGAGCATAAAATCCTAGCGAAAGTCATAGGTTTCTCAGACGTAACCAGTCTTGTAGGTTGTCTTCAGATGTAATCAGTCCTGGCGAAGCTCGTAGGTTATCCTTAGATGTAATCAGCCCTTATGTGATTCTATGCTAAAAATGGCCAGAGTGAAGTTTGAGTAATTCAGAGAGAAGCTTGGTGTTTGTCAGATCAAGGTTCCTTCCAAAGGGAAGTGATGAGTTCAGAATATGCAAAGCCTTTTCGACATGGTGGCAGGCTGGACCTCCCATGGTTGGACGTAAGTGTTAAGATTTTCTGACATGGTGGCAGGATGGGCCTCCCATGGTCGGATGTAAGTGCTGAGACTTTCTGACATGGTGGAAGGTTGGGCCTTCCATGGTCAGATGTAAGTGCAAAGCCTTTCCTCGGATGGTATTAGGTGTGTCCTACCATGTCGGTGGATGTAAGTGCTAAGCCTTTCTGACATGGTGGTAGGTTGGGCCTCCCATGGTTAGATGTAAGTGTAGAGCCTTTCCCGAGATGGTAGTAGGTGTGTCCTACCATGCCGATGGAGGTAGGTACTGAGCCTTTATGACGTGGTGGTAGGATAGGCCTCCCATGGTCGGATGTAAGTGTTGAGCCTTTCTGACATTGTGGCAGGATGGGCCTCCCATGGTCGGATGTAAGCCTTTGAGCCTTTCCGACATGGTGGCAAGTTGGGCCTCCCATGGCCGAATATAAGTGCTGAGACCTACATCCAGCATGAAAAAGGGTTGGCACTATAGATAAATAACTACATGGAGGCTAGGCCTACATCCAACATTAAAAAGGTCTAGATCTGTAGAACTTCCTATGATGAGTATATTTGAGAGATAGCATGATTTGCTCGAGATAGCGACATCAGTGATGATGATGATCCAGTGCTAAAGAATTGTGCTGATGAACTGTGTCAAGAGAATACCTTCCTAGTGAAGAGGGAGTGTTGATGTATTTATAACTTCAGAATGTATTCAATTGTATATTTCTTATTGTATTTTATTGTACCCCAATGTAGATGTTTTTTCCTCCAATCAGGAGAGTCATTAATATAATAAAGTCATGTAAAGTCATTGAGGTTAACCCTCCATTGTAATTCGAGGCAATAGACCCCACAGTTGAGTCATATTAGGGTTATTATACTCTCCTAGTGAAGTCGGCACTGTATAGTAAATGTCAAGTGGAAAACAAGTATAAATAGAGAGTGAGACTCTCTATTTGAAACACACACACACTCAATAGTAGTGCATGAGTGAGAGAGGAGTAGCTCGCACAAGTGAGAGAGAGAATAGCTGCTAGAGATCATCTTTGTATCTTTGGGTTTTACTTTTGTTTTTGGTGCTCATTCTATCTCTAAGGAAGTTGCGGGGTTTTCTCTTTTATGGTTTCCACGAGAAAAATTCTTTGTGTCTCTTGTCTCTTGTGATTATTGATGTGCATGTTATTCTCTTAGATAAGATACTAGATCATAGTGATTAAATGATAAAAGTATAACACCCTATACTATGTATCAGTTTGGGAGTGATCATATCCCTCATCTAGTAGGTATACAAGGGATAGATTAACTAGATGTCAGAAGATCAGAAGAAAAATCAATAAACGCATGGAATTTTTTCTCGTTGAAGGGGGTCATGTTCCTATGATGATGAGACAATAGGATACATCAAGGTGCCCTTAAGCAACCCAATTGCATATTTGAGGGGCGTAAAGGAAACCATGTATTTTTATGTACCATTAAATAAATAGCTGCAGGGGAAGACTACGTATTAATTACAATTTGAATCGAGTAGATACAAACACAGTTACTATGGATGTGGTACATCCAACAATTTAACCAAACTTTTGTTAATTATTTTAACCTGTTAAGGATTTTTAGTTACTAGATTGTTTTTTTTTTATTAAATTTTCTATATTTACTTCACAGGGTAGTGATCAGGGGTGCATCACCCCAACAGCTGCTCAGAGGAGTACACCATCCTTGAGGAAACATGTATATATCTTTGTAATAGTACAAGTATAATTTGGAAAATGAGTTTTTTTGTGTGTTTTTTCATGAGTATATTCGTCTGGTTTATAAAATTTTATCTATATATACTTCATAGGGTAGTGATCAGGGAATCCCCCTAGCAAGTAGCCAAACAACAGCAGCCTCGAGGCAATAGGTAAACATGATTGTAACTGTATAATTTAAATACGTCAAAATGTTATGTTATTACATTGTTTCAATGAGTATTTTGGTTTTCTTGGGTAATTTTTTCTATGTTTTTTATGTAGGGTTCTGTGAGGGGCACCTCCCTCATAGTAGATGTTACTAGACCTACTTGAGGCGGCATGTATACATCAATTCCATTGTACAAATTTAATATGTACAAATAGTTATCTTGTTTTGTTTTTTCAAGAGTATATTCATTTGGTTGATATAATCTTATCTATATTTGATGCAGAGTGCTGATCAGGGAATCCACCCGACTATTAATCAGATGACAGTAGCCTTGGGGCAACATGTAAGCTTGATTGTAATTCTACAAATTAAATACGTCAAAATTATACCAATATAAAATGTTTTTTGCTATGTATTTTTAGTTTGTATATTGGTTTCATTATCATAATGTTGTCTGCTGCTTTTTTTGTAGGTGGATGATCAGGGAAAGTCCCCATACGTGGATCAGATGACATGGTCATCCAGGCATCAGGTAAACCTAGTTGTTATTTTAGAAATCTATCATGATAGATAAGTTTTGTTAATATAATTTTTTCCTCAGACGATTCCTTTAACACATAAGTAATGTTTTATATATTTTTGTTGTAGACCAATGATTTGTTGTATGAAAAAACATCACGACAATCCATAGATTTTGATGTGCATGAGTTGTTGAACGATGCTGACATTGGTTCTTCTATAGACCTGGTTAAGGTGATAGAAAATACTTTGAACAAAATTAATGCGGATATCCTTTGTCTACTATTCATTATCCCACATACATACAAGATTAAAGCCAAGGTTGAAGTGATGGTAAAGAGATTTGAATCCCTTTCAAGTAATTTATTGAATCTTGATTCTTGAATCATAGTGTAAATTCATTTTGAACTTTATAATTTTTACTTTTAAATGAGAATGAACTTATAAAATATGGTTTGTATTTACAGTATTTTTTGTGACCACACACTTGTGGTCAAGGCGATGTTGGGCCTAATGATGCTCGTAGAGATCAGTCATCACATCAGCAAACGAATCCATGTACATTGATTCATGCACCATTGTTGTCGACAGAACAATCGGAAACACATTCCATGACACCCTCAATACCAGCAGAGAGTGCACTTGTTGCTGACCAATGCACACCAAATCATGCAGAAGAAGGGGTGGATGCAGAGACTGCTAGTATTTCTGATGCTGAAGGCACATTTCTAGATCTTCCTGTGTCACTAGCATGGTTACAATAGAGACAAAATTTTTGGTGAACGAGGAACTCGTTCCAATAAAGATAGAGAATATCCCAAGTAATTCTACATTTTTCAAGTTAGTGTTTATAATTTGATTGTATTATACCGATAAAACTTTTTTTTAAACTAATGATGGCATGATTATTTTGTAGGAAATGATGTTTTTTATAAACATCTAAATTATTTGACCTTGGAGATATTTGGGCCCACCATCCGCACGAGGTGGGATAGACAAACGAAAAATTTAAGGGATAAGTTGACTAATCGGTTGGTTGGCATGTTCAACAATGAGACCTTTGATACAATAAAGGTCCTAAAGAAGGATGGAAAACATATGAAGATTGTCTAAGACCAATATAGGGTTCACTTAGAAAGGAACCCTAGGTATGAGATCCCTCCGATGATTCCATCAAGGGAGTGGAATTCCCTAGTGGAAGATGGAAAGGAGAGGGCTCTGAGAAAAGCAGGAAAGATACCACCAGGAACAGGGAGTTATGCAATACTTTCCACAATGCAATGTTAACCCTTATTATTATTAATTTTTATATCGAATTTGGAACATATAACGCATTTCAACACTTGCTTAGGCTATCAAACACATCAAAGGCCACAAAGGCAAGAATAGAAAAAATTGGTCAGCGTAAGCTTGGGCCAGTAGGTTATTTGAAATTGGTGGTACAAATTGTAAGAATCGAAAACCCGATAATGCATCCAAATAACCCTGAAACTTCACACCATTTAAGGAGATGAAAAGCACAAGTTCAATTAATTAGGAATTTCCTTAGCATAATAGTTTATAGAAGATTTCCTTAATATTAATATTTTTAGGACAAATGTGTAATATGAAATATCTATCAGAAACTCCTCATTTGTGTAAATCTAAATGTTCTTTTGTTACTTCTCAGTCAAAGATTTCACATATCTTATGCAATTATTTGACTGTAAGTGAAGAGGAGTCACGAAATTTATCTAAATAAACACCAACTAAAGACTATATGGAACATAAGCTTGCTCCAAATTCCAGGGCCAAACAAGGTGTTGTTGATTAAAATTTAGTAGAATATCATACTGTTTGCCTCATGATATTACAAAATTGGACTATTGTAGACTACAAATTTTAGACCTTATAGAAACTTATTGTTTTTCAAGGTATAGAGAACCAACCTCTTCACCCCTTGTGGTGCATAGATATGCAAATAGTCCCCATTCCAAAAGACACCGAATGCTTCATTTTCTTGATCGTACCATATGCAATGAACGCACTAAGTCTGGTATTGCAACATTTGAGGTCATATTTTGTATGATGTTTTTATATTTCTATGCACATGCAAGTTTGAAGGAAAAAGAATGTCTCGCGCAATACATATGTTTGTATTACATAAATTGATAATTTTGTTAATACATATGGCATGGATATGCAATGTTAGCAAACATAAACACAGTCCATCACATGTGAGCTTATGCGGTAACAAAAATATATTGGTTGAATAAATCGGTGTTGTCAAAATTACACCAATAAATAAAAATGCTATTCAATTACATTCAAATTTCATATAGCCTATGATATATATGATGAAATTCAAGAATACAAAATCATACAGGATTTTGTGAGTTGTTTTTAACAATCACTTGTTAGTAATTTGTGAAATTCAAGAAGACAAAATCATACAGGATTTTGTGAGTTGTTTTTAACAATGACTTGTTATTAATTTGTGGTTTTGTATTTTAGGATGGTAGGGATTCATTTATTTCCAGATCTGGGGATCTAAATATTTCTAATAACAACCAACTTTAGTTGGCAAGCAATGGTAAGAGATTTGAACACTTTTTGTTCTGTTTCTGAATGTTTTGTATTTACTTAAGGAATAACTATGTTTTGGCTTATAGAATGGGCATATAGTTATCCGACTCACTCTAGTCCACTCTGTTTTGGATTTGTGAATCCTAATCCTCACTCTNCGGAACGCTATACCTCTGAAATCCCGAGGCGCCTGACTACAATCCCGGCGGACATCTGGCGGAAGGTCCTCCCACCCCGCCTCGCTAACTCCCGTCAGTAGACGCTCCAGAAGCATCCGTACCGACTCGAGCGCCCCATCCGCATCCCGCCGATGCACCGGACCCCGCCCGGGTAAAGCCGGCACTGCCACTATCCCTCGCCGCGCTATATGCCCTGGCGGCGGCTGCGGACCCACATCTGCAAATCAACCAATGGTCAGTAAATATATATCAAACATCCATCATCTATAACATAAAACTGAACAAAATAATCCAAATGATACATACCATCTGGGCCCCATGCCTGTCCAGGTGGACGAGGTGCATCTGGATCCCCCGTGTAATCCATGTCCCTGTACGGAAAATCCTCCAGCACCAGTGGCAGCTGAAGCCACTGCATGTACAACTCATCCGTAAAGTATCGACCAACATCACCGCCACCCCGACGGCGCATCATCTCCCCCCATCGAATCATGCAAGGCTCCCTAATCGTCACTCTAGTCTACTACCAAAGAATTTTAGGTTGAGGATTCATTTGGAGAAAACCATTTTTAGTAATATTCTTCTCTTCATCTCTTTCATCCATAACTCAATGATTAGAGATTCCATTCCAAACTTAGGGTAATTCCACATATTTTAAATATGTATTAGAGATAGACATTGATCCCTTCAATGCATCTGTTCCTTTCCCAACACAACCATATTCCATTGGCAGTGGTTCTCAATTTATGAACCAACATTTGTCCTCAATACTATTCCATGATAAAGACAACATGCAACCCTTGTTGGATTTTGTTAACACCCAAAAATGGTTAACTACCTCATCTACCTCACTACATGGCTCATTTGTCCATTTGCCTACCATATTTCCCTAAAAATCCCACAAAAAGCCTCCAAAAGGCCTAAAATGCCTCTAAAAGGCCACAAAACCATCTAAAAATCCTCCAAAAGGCCTAAAATGCCTCCAAAAGGCCCAAAAACCCATTTTTCCTCCAAAAATAGCCAAAATTCCTCTAAAAATAGCAAAAATCCCCAAAAGGGAAGAAAATGAATAAAAATAATGAGGAAAAAGGAGGAAAACCCTAAAACAGCAAAAACCCTAAACAAGCTGCCCTAAACCACATGGTTTCCCAAAACCATGGGCAAGCACTCCACCACTAAAAAACTATAAATAAGTGATGGAGACCCCTCATTTCACATCCACAGTCATAGCACCCTTACTCTGCCAAAACGTCTCGTGAAACCCTAGCTTACCATCAAGCTATTTTCACTGCTGAGAACCCATTTTTGGCCTATTTTCCACCATCGGAGAAGGAGAAGGAGCAGCTCGGAGCTCGGAGCCACCGACATCGGATCAGCGCAACGGACTCCACCAACCTCTCCATCAGAGGTAATACAAATACAAAATACTTTTTATACATCTTCTTGTCGTTTTTACTTTCTCTCATTTACTTTCTGTTTTAGGTTAATTTATTTTCATTTACATCAATCGAACTGCTACTAAGGAATCTAGATTCCTTAGTAGGTGCTCATTAGCACAAGCTAGGGTGAAAACCCTAGCTACAGTTTTGGCGACTCCGCTGTCTGTTTTATTGTTAGTTTTCTTTTCGTACTGCACTTTCAGTTTGCTGTTTTCGGCCGCCGGAAACCGCGCCGTTTTCTTCCGCAGCCGCGGCCCGACCGCACATTTCAGGCCTTAAGCCGCGACCAGCCCACCGCTGTCAGTCCCTTTTGCTTGCATCCTGACCGCGCTTTTTCCACCCACAGTCGCGATCCGACCGCACCTGTTCATTACACAGGCGCGCTCTGATCACCGCTGCCAGCCCGAACCCGCGGCCCCGACCGCGCCTGTTCAGCCCGAACCCACGGCCCCGACCGCGCCTGTTCACCCTGAACCCGCGTCCCCGACCGCGCCTGTTCACCCAGAACCCGCGGCCTAGACCGCGCCTGTTCGCCCATAACCCGCGGTTTAGACCGCCGCTGCCATCTACCCACCCGCGGCCCAGACCACGCCTGTTCGCGCCAAACCCGCGGCCTAGACCGCGCCTGTTCGCCCAGAACCCGCGGTTTCGACCGCCACTGCCATATACCCACCCGCGGCCCCGACCGCGCCTGTTCTCCCCGAACCCGCGGTTTAGACCGCCGCTGCCATTTCGAANGTTCCTTTCCCAACACAACCATATTCCATTGGCAGTGGTTCTCAATTTATGAACCAACATTTGTCCTCAATACTATTCCATGATAAAGACAACATGCAACCCTTGTTGGATTTCCTTTGAGTACATAGATGCTAAGGCCAATTCATTTACTTTTCTTGGTTAATATGTTGTATAATTGTCTCTAATAGTTTAATCCAACTTTATTCTATGCAAAAAAACATCTAAGACAAAGATAAAAGAAGTTTGGCCTAGTTTTTCTAGAGATATAGAATTTGAATTGATAAAAAATTCATAGGTTTCCTCATATATATATATATATATATATATATATATATAGATAGATAGATATATTAGTTATTTATAACAAACTATATATTCATATACTTAAAAATAAGTTTAAATCAAACTCAGTTCAACTTGGAGGAAAAAAGACGAAATGTAATTATGAATATGATTTTTGTCTTTCCCCACATTGGTAAAGTTATACTTTTTTTCAATATACACTACAATTTTGATGACAATAACTTAGATTTGAAAGATGTGAAGATTCTTTATATCAGGAACAAGGTTCATGTTGTGTACCTTCAATTTACATTTTTGCACTGGCCTCAAATTTTCCATTTATAAACCTGAAAATGTAAATGAAAGAAGGGGTAGTGAAATATAGGGAAGCAAAGCGTTATATGGTGTTATATCCATATTTGTGGATGACAGAAAGCTCAACAATGAGTTAAAACATAGAATCATGTTCTTGCATAGAAAAAACAACTCCCAACTCGATGAAATAAGGTAGGTTCTCTACTAGAATGTGCATGTATGGCCTCCATGCCTCAAAATGTGTCTCAAAATAATGATAAAGAGAAGTGCTTCACTACTCCAAGTAGTCAACCATTGAAAGGACCCAAATCCATGTCAAATTTTGTGTTTGCATACTATTTAATTTATTGTTTATGAATGCGAATGTGAATGGACTACCTAAAATGTTATGAATGGTTTCATGTTAGAAACAATTGCATATCATAATTTGGGCCACTATATGTGTTAATTTTGGTATGTTAATTCATATGAAATTAATGGTTAGAATTAGATATAAATGACATAATTGGTATCAGATACGTAACATGGGTGTTCCATCACCTCAATAGTATCACAAGGGTGGTTGGGTATCTTAAAGTAATAGGAGGACTTCACATGTTTCTTGTGTTACTTGTTCATAGAGGTTTCATCTCCATAGTTTGTCTGAAGTTGTTCGAAATAAATCTCACATTCTTTTAGAGAAATTGTGTCAATCAAGTGCTCTATGTACAATTCTGGAGAAGGAATTTTGTATTAAAGCAATAGAATAAATTCCACCCACTTTCAATAAGAAATGGATTAAACCCCATAGTAGCCTTGATCAATATTTATTACACACATAGACCCAAAAATAACATTATAGGCCAATTATATTTATTTCTATTCAGTATCCATTTAAGAATTATTTTTCCATGTAATTTTTAACCGCCACTACTTTTGCATTATGTTGTGGATATTACGGTGACAAGTATTATTGATAGGTCCCCAATTTGACTACTAAATATATCAAGATCATACTTGGCATGGCCTGGTAAAAACTAGCTCTAGCATTTTAAGTCTAAAATGCATCTTCTAATAAGAGAATACTCCCGAAGGATATATAAATGCATTTTCTTGGTGGTCCTTAGGATGGATCTTAATCTAATTGTAATAGAAAAAACCATCCATAAATCAAAATATTTTATTTTTCATGCATTGATCAATGAATTGAGTAGGGTAATTATCTTTAGGGAAATATTTTCACTAAGGTGTTGGTCACCACATGTGTCTATAATTTATAAGTTATATAGTCTCTCTACAATTTCATTTAGATAATGTTATTGGAAAATAAGATATAGGACTTTGTCCATCAATAAATCCATATGTATATGCACGTAATTTTGCTACTAGTTTTCCTATAGCTTCTTGTTCAAACATGCCATGTAATATGAATGAAGTCCTCATAACCTAAGCATTGATGATTCTATCTATATGACACTTTTCTTGAGTTTTCTCCAAGTGAAAAACATGGACGAAAGTTCCCTCTAACTCTAAATTGAAGCAATATGAAACTGCAACATCTTGTATATCAGACCTCAACAAAGTTATCCTTCCTTATTAGACACACTTATTAATTAGCAATTGACAATCCTATGTATGCACATAAATTAGAACTGGAAATATGTTATCATTCTTATGCTCATTACTATGTGAATGTGGTAGATTTTAGGGAATACAAAAATCCTCACAAAATGACTACAACCACCTCCTTTTTCATGTATCTCCCAAGCATAAATCCATCAAACTTAGAACTAGTAGTCGATGTGCAGTATTGGGAAATTTGTTTCTCATTACCCTACCTTCATTTGGATCTTGAATGGATGTAAGGACCTACAAGATTCTAACCCATATACCAAAGGTGTGCTTTCTAGTTTTTTGACTAAATATACAACTCACGACAATCCTATAATTAGGCTATAATTATTATCCATAAGTATAAACCCTACATCTCAATGATACAAGGGTATGAGGAATTTGGAAAATTATTCTTACAGATGGTTGTTTAAGGATTATGGACATCAATATAAATATCTTACCAAAAGACATGAACCCATGTGCCATCATTCATGAAAACAAGCTAACATTTCTATAGTATGACATGAGTAAGTGGCATGAGAGTGTGACATGTCATCATTACCAAATCATCATAGGTCATCCATATCTATATCCACAATATAACCCCCATTGAAATTGTTAAAAAAATCACAAGTCGACAACCATACAAAAATGGGGGTAACATTAACTACTAAAATCATAATGCTACAATGGAAGATTATTGGTTGTCGTACTATGGTTAATATAGAGTTGAATCCTTATCATTTTGACATATTGATGTATGAATTTGATTACTAGAATCATTAAGGAATGGATGGAGAATCTAATTATGATTCATGTTGAATGGAAAAAATTGTAAAGGAAAACTCACAATTTGTTGGATTTTCTCCATTGACAACTATAATAGATGTGCCTACCCAAGGATTCAAACTTTATAAATTTATTATTAATGAGAACAAAGAAAAATGACTTGGTGTTTTTGAAACAACATTAGATGATCATAGACAAGGATCCATGCTTAATGTAAATGTATTGTTGAAACAACACAAGGATTGATGTTGTTGAAACAATGTTAGATGAGCCTACACAGATTTTGAATATGCCTTTGAATTGATTTAGTGGATTATCATTATGTGCATGCTAAATACCTTAGGGTTTGGACAAAAATTCCATTAATACTGTAGAAACCCTTTTTAACAACACCCCAATCTGTCTTAATTTCTATGAGTGTAAGTCCAAGGAGGTACCATTATTTAGGTCCATTTAGAAAGGGTGTTTGCTAGCTCACACACTATATGTTATGGCATTTCACTCTCTATGCTATCTATTTAAATCTCAAGTGAGTTTAGGATGCATTCAAGGAATTATCCTGCCTAAGCCTAAAAAGGGCCATGTTTTTATAGGCCTATTCACTAATGATTATTCTTGACCATCAATTATGGATAAAAATCCTAGAAAAACTACTATGGATTGCCTTGATATGTTTTTTGTCTTGTTTGGTTCCAACATTCAATGATCCATAATTGAGTGCTATCTAGAGAGCCAATAGTGAAGGTATTTATTTTCAACTCCCAAAAGTGGTCTTGAATTCAATAGGGAAAAAATTTCAAGTTTCCTGGTATCCTCTTTTCTCTTAAGGCCTCCTTCTATGACCATGGTGAGGTGGTAGTTCAAAGGGTGGACAAAAATTTGATGAGTGGATCACTAAACCTCTCGCATTGGCCACCAAATTTCAATTTTTCACTAATGTGTTGGTCACCACATGTGTCTATAATTTATAAGTTATATAAGGTCTCTACAATTTCATTTAGACAATGTTCTTGGACAATAAGATATATGACTTTGTCCATCAACAACTCCATATGTATAAGAATTCCAATGGATGGGTATTAAAACACAAGGACATGTTTCTTTTTTGACTTGAGAATTGATTAGTTGTGACATTTTCCATAGTACCCATCATTCCATCAACATGTAGTCCAGGTTTGTATTTGGTCACTAGGTAGGAATAGTGGGATATTTGGGATACAAAGAGATATTGTTTTAATAAATTTACACTAGGTCATCAAAAATACAATGTCATTTCCTATTACATCTGATGGAAATGTGATACAACCGATGGTTCTTCTTGTAGGTAGTATCACATTACTTTTTGAAGCAATGGGAATTTACGTCGGATGTCCGACGTCTATGTAAAATGTGCTCGTCGGATATCCATCAAATCCAAAAACTCAGCTATACCTCCGACAGCTCTGATGCATTGGTTTTCAGACTCCATTGAAGTGAAATTCATTGGAATTATCATCGGATGTCTGACGTCTATGTAAAACATTTGCTCATCCAACACCCATCAAATCTGACAACCATGTTGTACCTTCGACGACTCTAATTCATCGGTTTTTCGATGTCTTTGAACTGAAAATTGTCAATGGAATCCATTGGATTTTCGACCTCTATGAAGTGAAATTCATCTGGTTTTCGACAAAAATTTTGAAATAGTGGGTGTCATAGTTTTAACATGCAGATGTCAAAAATTTGACGAGGCTATTATACTATTAGGTATCCAGCGAATTTCAACCGACGTTTAAAAAGAAAGCTGGTTCTCGAATGGTTGACAACAATATGTCGAAAATCAGACATCTAGGTCACCGAATTTTGTGTTAAAAATTGCTAGTGAACTTAGTAAAACTTATACCAAAATATTATTGAGGCCTTGGAAACTAAGGCTCAATTAACCTCATAGAACATAAAATTTATTTGTCCATACAAAACAAGGTAAGGCCCGAAACACCACATGGGAACAAAACCTCCCCTCTAAAATGGACATGGACCAAAATATGAAAGTGAATATCATCCATCACCATGTGTCACCCACTCCAAGAAGGGATCTCAAATAGGTGAAGTTCTTCTCTGTGAAGCTCTTGGTGAATATATCAGCAGTTTTCTCTAGAGATGGATAATACGACAAGGATATCACCTCCTCATGCACCAAGCTCCGGATGTAGTGCGTGTGTATCTCAATGTGTTTGGTCCCTTGTCTGTGCCTTGGATTAGTGGAAATATTGATTGCACTTTTATTGTCACACCAACTTACTGTGGGTGAATCAAATTCACATCCAAGTTCTTGAATAATAACTTGCAACCACACACATTGTGTAGTTGCATTCACGGCTCCTCTGTACTTGGCCTCAACTGAAGAGAGGGACATTGTGTGTTTTTTCTTGCTTTACCAGTATATGTGACCATGTGCAAGCATGAATACATAACCTAAAGTGGAATTTCTATCAATGGAATCTCCATCCCAATCAAAATCAGTAAATCCAACTAGTTCTAGTGGAGAACCAACAACATAGTGTACCCCGAAGTGTTTGGTTCCTTGCACATAATGCAGGATCCTTTTGGAAACCTTCCTATGGATCTCATAAGGCTTCTGCATATATATAGAAAAAACACCTACAACATATGCCAAACCAGGTTGGGAGTGTGTAAGGTGCAAAAAACTCCCAACTAGTGTTAGGATTATTTAATCCTCCCTTGACCATATGTAGCCTAATTGAACATCTTTCCTAAATTAGGGAGACACTATTACGGTACTAGAGTGTGGGGAACACATATAGAGGTTAAATTCCACTTACTACATGTTCATGCATGATTTTATATGCCTCTAAGACCAATCCCTACATTATAGGATCCCACTCTAAGTGCCACCAGCATCCTCCATTAGTTGGTTGTGGTAGGTAGGAATTTATGTTGAGTCAACCTCCAGTTACGATTAATTAGATCACTCTCAGTTAGTCTAGTGCCAGTTTTGCATGGCTACATGGGGAATTAGCACCTTTTTCCACCTACCTCATCAGTTTAAATGGTTTAACTAGTTTAACTGATTGTAGACTCATTTAGACATTAGGAGTTAGACTAGTGGCTCCCATGCAGTGATTTAGACACACCTAGTTAGATATTCAGTTAGCTTGAGCTGGTAGATTCGAATCCTATCCATGGAATTTGACTTCTATTTATTGTATAATCATTGTATTATACATTTAATTAATGAATATTAATGTTGTAATTTACTAATCAATTCTTATCAGATTTGTCTCAAATTTGTCTTGTTCGGTGTACATTCTTCTCGAGATTCCATTGCATAATCCTACTTCACAATTTCTCTCATTTTCTTGTAGATCAATGGTTCACAAATTCAACATGGTATTAGAGCCTTGTTCAGGCTAGCAACAAGTCTTGTCTGATCACCATTGTACACCAGAAGAAGCTGAGTTTCCACATAAATCCTAGAATGATAGCCTTGCTCCCTATGAATTATGTTTAGAGAAGTCTATACAGGTGTGACCGAATCCGAGAAAGTGTACATGTTGAGGTGGAAAGGCTTGAAACTGACATGATTCCGAATTGAATTTGGCTTTTGCAGTGTTTTTGAAAATATCTATGTAGATTCTTAAGGAATTGACAATTCAACATACAGAAAGATGGATTCCTCAGCTCTCGTACCTTGAATTCTTACACCCTTCAACTACACTGATTGGAGGGAAGATATGCAGGTGTCCTTGTGCAATATTTTCCTATATAGGATGACTATGGGAATCGAAACTAAGCCCCAATAGCATGTTGAGAAGAAATTTTTTTTGAATCGGCTTGATGAGGCCTTCGACTTCATGTGCACCCATATCTCCCAGGATATTTTGTTCCACCTTGAGGGACTAAGGACTCCTAAGGAAGCTTGGGAGAATCTTGAATATTTTTTTGGAAAACAAGATGAGATTCAAGGGAACATATTGGAGAATGAGCTCATTTCTCTACATCCTAGTAGTTTCGAATCTATTCATCAATTATTCACAAAATAAAAGTCAGTAGTACTGCAATGCAAATAATGTGGATTGGAGAGGAAAGATGAGCAGCTTCTGTTGTTTGTACTGATCAAGCTTGGATCTGAGTACTAAGTCTTTGTCTCTACATTCGATTCCAAAAGAGCTTCCATCCCCAATTGGAAGATTCCTTATCTAGATGATTTTGTTAAGTCTTTAATACAAGAGAAAGATAAATTGATTCAAATGGGAGTGATCTGAACCTCCAAGAACCAAGAAATCTTAGTTACAAACTCAAAAAATGCACAAGAAAGAGGGAAGCACAAAGGAGAGGAGATCGAAAACACTGATTCGAATCCATAAGAGAATCATATATCTTCTGATGGAGCCTTAGGTTCCAAGAAAAAGAAGAAATTCAAGAAGATTAAGTGTCCAGAATGTATGAGAGGCTTTCATCCAAAAAGCCAGTGCATGAAGAAGACCACCAACCAATTGAAAAAAATCCTTGAAAAGAACAATATTTCCCTTCCACAAGGTGCAGAGATGTCTGAAGCTGAAGAGAAGACTGTAGAATATGAGAGGTTCCATGCTTTGAAATAAGTCTTCACTCAGTCGAAGGATTACTTGACATATTTTGGAGCATCCAGCCACATGGTTTCCTCCAAAGAATCCTTCACTACTATGGATCTCTCAGGAGGACCTAAAATTCATATGGGTGATAATTCACAGATCCTAGTAGTAGGTAGAGGTTCTATTAAAATCCAACATGGTGAGTATAATGTACTCTATGTGCCCTCTCTTGCATCAAATTTGTTATATTTTTATGAGATGAAACATACTGGATCGCCAAACCAAGTTGTATTTGGTCTTGACTTAGTGGAGATCTCAAGTATATCAACTGGGAACATTATAACGTAGGGTGTTGCAAACCATGCCTACAAGGCATATGAATTTTCACACTTTCTGCCATACTCAACTCTAGCACAACCTCAGCATCCATTCGAAAGGGAAGGTAAAAACTCTCTTTCATCTCCATTTGCAGATAAGGATATGTTGTCTGAAATTTCAGTTTTGGAAGATGGGGAATAAGATCGGCATGATATTGATATTGATATCATACCTCAATATGATATAGATCCATATCCAACTCCTATTCCGAATCATAATCCTAAATGGGCCCAAAATATTATTAAAGCAGCTAGGAATGGTGTTGGGAATCCAGATGATAGAAGAAAAATGAGGTCCTGGTATTAGAGTGAAAGTGTTGCATTCTCTCACACAGCTTCGGTACCTACAAAATGGTGCAACAAAATTCCATAGAAATGCTACTTGATGTTGAAGATTGATCCGAAATTTTTCCCACTAATGACTAGAATGGATCATTCCATTCCTCCTCTAGACAAAAGAAACAAAAGCAACATTGAACAGATCGAAAGAAGATGGAAAGGTTCACATGCACAGTCCCATGATGTTGATCCATAAGAGAACCATGATTCTGCATGGCTGCTCCATAGTTTCTTTTAGATTGTATGGGTGACTTTTGGCCTAGTTTCTAAGGCCCAAGTTTTCCAATTTAGGAATAAGGGGAGGGTGTTAGGATTATTTAATCCTCCCTTGAACATATATATTCTAATTGATCATCTTTCCTAACTTATGGAGACATTATTACTGTACTAGAGTGTGGGGAACACATATAGAGGTTAAATTCCACTTACTACATGTTTATGCACGAGTTTATGCACCTCTAAGACCAATACCTACATTATAGGAGCTCACTCTAAGTGCTACTAGTATCCTTCATCAATTGGTTGTGGTAGGTAGGAAGTTATGTTGAGTCAACCTCCAGTTTTGAATCAGTTAGATCACTCTCAATTAGTCTAGCGCTAGTTTTACATGGCTACATGGGGAAGTGGCACCTTGTTCCACCTACCTGATCAGTTTAACTAGCTTAACTAGTTTAACTTATTGTAGACTACTTTAGACATCAAGAGTTAGACTAGTGGCTCCCGTGCAATGATTTAGACACACCTATTTAGCTATTCATTCAACTTGAGCTGGTATATTAGAATCCTATCAATGGCATTCGAATTTTATTTATTGTATAATCATTCTATTATTTATTGAATTAATGAAGATTAATGTTGTAATTTACTGATCAATTCTTATCCTATTTGTCTCAAATTTGTCTTGTTCAGTTTACATTATTCTTGAGATTCCACTACATAATCCTACTTCACAATTGCTATCATTTTCCTATAGATCAATGGTTCACAAATTCAACAACTAGTTGTTTGTACAATGAGTTTTCCACCAATGGAGATGCACCAAATTCACCTAGTTTTATTTCTGAAAGGAATGGGCACTTGTATTCCTTACATTCAGCCATTTTAAACTTCAATAATAGGTCTACAACATACTTTGGTTGGCTAACCTTGATCCCTACTTCAGATTACTCAATTTTGAATCCAAGAAATTGCCTCAATAATCCAAGGCCAGTCATGGAGAATTCACTGTGCAAAGAAGAATTAATTGATCCAATTTATTTAGTGCAACTACCTGTAATCAAAATATCATCAAAATACATCACTATGACCTGCAATAAGTCACCAACATGCTTCAAGTACACATTAGGATCAGATTTACATCTTTCAAATCCAAGTAAAAGCGTAAAATTGTTCATCTTGTCATACCAAGCCCTAAGGGATTGCTTGAGGCCATAGAGAGACTTATTTAACCTGTATACAAGTGAAGGATCATTAATTAAACCATCAGGTTTCTAAATATATATCTCCTCATGAAGGTCACCATGAAGAAATGCACTCTTCACATCCATGTGGTGAACCTCCCAGCGCTTAGATGCAACAATGGCTAAAACTAGCCTGATAGATTCCATCTTTGCAACTAGTGAAAATGTCTCTATATAGTCCACTCCATGGAATTGGGAGAAGCCTTTAGCAACCAACCTTTCCTTATACTTGATATCATGACCATCAACATCCACTTTGGTCCTATAGACCCACTTACACTACACTAGTTTCCTCTTGGAGGGAAATGGAGCCAATTCCCAAGTCTTGTTGTCTTGCAATGACTTGAACTCTTCTTGCATGGTTTTTTTCCATATTGGTTCAAGTGATGCTTCATCATCATGGAATGGAGGATGTGAGTATTCCCCTTGAGCTAGTTCGGTCTCTTACATGAGGTCTTCTTCGAATTATACACTCCTTTCAATGAATGTCTTCTGAGAAGAGCGATCAAAGAGATTGTATCCCTTTGCATATTCATTATATCCAACCATTATGGACTCCTTTTCTCTGATGTTGCAAGGCCTTTCTCTTCTTTGGAGGAATCCTAGCCAAAACCTTTGAGCCAAAGACCCTCAAATGAGAAACACTTGACTTGTGACCACACCAAGCCTCATATGGAGTTTTTCCATCCAAATATTTATGAGGAGATATGTTTTGAACATATGCAACATAGTTAATGGTGTCATCCCATATATTAGGATTCAAATCCTTTGCTTCCATCATACAGTTTTCCATCTCCTTGAGAGCCGTATCCTTGCGCTCTGCAACACCATTTTGTTGTGGTGTATAGGGAACCAAATGATGCATTTGGATGCCACATTCTTCATAGAGTTGATGAAAATTATTATTCACATACTCCTTTCCATTGTCAATCCCGAGAACCTTGATCTTGTTCCCACATGCATTCTCAACTAAAGATTTCCAAACTTTGACAGTCTCAAAAACTTCATATTTGAGTTTGAGAAAGTACACCCTACAGTACCTTGAGGAATCATCTATGAAGGTCAAAACATACCTTGAGTTCCCATAAGAGGGCATGGGAAGAGGCCCTATGAGATCTGAATGAACCAAATAAAGCACTTGGACAACTCTCCTTACCTTTCCTTTCTCATAACTACACTCAATATGCTTTCCCACTACACATCCTTTGCATGTGCCATTTGAGAACTTGATAGAAGGAATCCCTTGCACCATGCCTTTATTGCTTAATGACTGAAGGTACCTGTAGTTGAGATGACCATATCTCTCATGCCACAACTTGCTTGTTTCATTGGCATGTGACATGAGTGCATTCCCTTGAGATTAGGGGAGGAAATGAGAAAATTTGACATTCTCGAATCATGGCCAGCATAACCCACTGCCACAACTTGGCATGTGGAGATTTATGATATCCCCACTGCATTTGGAGTAAATGTTACTCTCTTGGATTCACTAGTGCGTGTCATTTGATACATTGAGAGTAGGTTTTCTACTAGATCGGAAACAAACAACACATTGTTGAAGTACTAATCCTCAAGATCAATCTGCCAATCCCTTTGGCTTGGATTTGTAAATCATCACTAATAAGAATGGATGGACCAATATAAGGATGCAGGGCCGAGAAGGAATCTTGCATGGATGACATGTGCCTCGAGGAACATGAATCTATGATGAATGAGGAAGAGCTTGAAGAACCTGCAACCAAAGCATGGAACCTCTATTTGTTGTTTGAGCTTTAACCACCATCTTTCTTCCTTTTTCCTTCTGGAAAAGGGATGTTGTTCTTCTCATGCAATTGCGCCGTCATGTCTATGGTATTTTTCATCCAAGCATTCTCAAGCTTCCACTTCTTGTGACAATAAGTGCATTTGGTATTATCTTTCTTCTTCTTCTCCTTGTCCTTGCTAGGATTCAAACCTCCATCTAAATATTTGGGTTTCTCTTGCTTCTTCTTCTCTTGCTGCTTCAAATCTCTAGCTTTTTTATTTCCTTTAGCTGGATTCGAAACTCCTGCAGCAAGGGATTGATCCTTATTGGATTTGATGGTTCCCATTTGTACAAGCTTGTATTTTTCTTGTGTCAATGATTCCATGAATTCTGCTAGTGATGGCATCCTCCAATTTCAAGTTGTTAACTTACTAGAGTGGAATGTTGCCACAAAACATAATACTCTGGCCCTAGATTCAAAAGTATTGACAAGATAAGCTGCTCCTCTTTCTTTTCTATGCCACACTGTTGCAATTGAAGAACCAATGATTTGAACTTGGTGAAGAAGTCTTGGATTGTCTCATAGTGAGCTGGACTCAGCGAGATCAACTCATTTTCGAGTTAATGGCCTCTCATCTCATCAATATTCCTGAGAAATGCCTCAATCTTGAGCCATACTTCGTTGGGAGTTGTCAAACGGTCTACATGGAAGAGTAAATCTCTCGAAATGATTTGACAAAGCATTCCAATTGCTTCATCAAGACGGTTGAAGTACTTCGATTTCTCCACAGCATAGTTGGGTTCGATCTCAGTCCCCATGGCGACTCTGAACTGGCATTCTAACCTCAGTTGGATCACCATTTATACCTTCCACTCAAAATAGTTGAATGGGGTCAAAAAAACATGATTCTAATCCATTTTTTCTTGTGCATTGAGTGACAAAACTACTTATTGTACCTGTAAATCAAAAACTCAAATTTCTTTGGAAAATGCCCTAAACAACAACTCAAACACTCTGGTTTTGATTTGCAGATCCAAAGATCTCTTATAGCATGTCATAATGGATTCATAGTAGGATATATGATCCAAGGGGATTCTCACAATTCCATATTACACACAATTATGCACAAAAACAATTGAAAGAGTGAAATTATCATACACAAATGTGGGCAATGACTGATACTATTATGATTGTCCAACATGTAAATATAGTTGGATCAGGTTAAAATTACATTAGGGATAAATACTTATCCTTTGGAGGCCATTTGGATGCATACAAATGTCAAACTGTGATTTGACCTCAAAACCCCCCTAGGTGGACCAATGAGCTTCCTAGCCATCCCAAACGATCATGAATGCAAGTGTGAACATGGCTGGAGCATGCTAGAACATAAATGAAGACACGGTAGGAGTGGGTGAGCACATGGGTGAGTGGGAGTGGCTCTAGGAAGCAATAAATGCCTAAGGATGACCAAAAGCCACCACAAACATGCACTAGCGCCTATGGTCAAACATATTACCTAATTTGAGGGATAGGGGAGCGCACCAAGACTTATATCACTAATGAGGGTGCTTTTCAGTCTAAATGATCAAAATGGAGCGCCTCAACTGTCAAAATGATCAAAGTGGAGCGCCTCAACTATTAGTAAATGATCAACATAGCCTAAGGTTTGGACCATATGACATAGCATAAAAGAAAATGAAATGTATCCTAGGTGTATGATCATGGTACTAAGGTGGATTAGTGCTCTAACACCTACATACTAGAGGATGAATGCATTGCAATGAGAAAAATTGTCAAGTTAACAACAACTACTGATGAAAAATCAAAACCATTTAAAAACTTTCAAATTCATTTGAAAACTTAAAATTTCAATTTTGAGTAATATGGTTTATTGCAAAGGATATGTAACCCTCTACTAAATCCATGGAAAATAATAGAAAAAAAATACTTATTATGAATATCATATTTTGAAATTTCACATTTGAGTAAAGGGTTCTATGCAAAGGATATATACTAATACTAATAGCCCTCTACTAAAAGCAAGGGTAAATAATAGAAAGGATGTATGTGATGAATATAAGATGAAAAGGATGTATGTTATGAATATAAGATGAATAACACTGAGAATGGAGCCAACAACTTTGATTGTCATACTTGGTCAAAGGATTCCTTATCAAAGAAGGTATTCCTCACCTTAATGCTATATTAATATGAAAAAACAAATTACATATTAGATTTGTGATCATTCAATTGAGCTTCATATAAAGAACTATAAAGGAAAAGCAATTTATAAACTTATATAAAAAAATACTGCATTCTATAAATGTTAAAAAAACATATAAACTAATAGAATACCAAGAGGAGCCTATGATTTAATAACAAACTTGCTTGAGCATTCAGCATTATAACACAAGAAATGTTTTATGTCTTTCTACATACTTTAAAAAAATAGCCTCTCAAGATTTTTGAATGCTCATTAGAAATAGCCACTTAAAAAGGAAATGTCATTATATATATATTGAAATAGTAATATGTCATTAAAGCAAATTTAAACCTTATTCAATAAAAATAAGCCTTTGCTCCAAATAAATATTCACTTGAAATCTAAATCCATTTTATACATAAACCTTAATTGTATAAAAACCATCAAAACACTAATGCAAATCATAATCCAAGTAATCTCTATAATGAAATTATAGTATTATAGTACAGTGAATTTTGAAGTTTATGTATTAAATAATTATTTTAAAAGACTTTGTAAAATTAATAATAAAAAAATTTTGATTTAAAAAAAAATAATATTAAATGAATATGATTGGTTACAAGTTACTACTGTCCATTCAAGCAAATTTAAACTTCCAAAATGCTTAGACAAAACTTTAAACTTTAATATTTCATATATATTTTAAGAAAAAAAATAACAATGTTATCCATGCCTTCTTATTAAAACAAAGGAGGAAAAAAATTACTAATTATGAAAAAGAAACTTAAAATAGAAGCTTGAAATAACCGTCAAATAAAATGGTATAAGGTACTTTGTAAATTGGGTTGAGATAAACTGTTATGTTTTTTCATCGTTGCAGAAATCCCATTTGTGTAAGACTTTTTAAAGTTCATATTAATTGTAAATTGAAATTTACATTTACCAACAATATCATTATCACCTAGGTATGAATGCATTGTAATGCAATTTTTTTAAATTAAAGTAAAAACAGCTAATGAAAAATTAAACCATTTAGAAGCTTAAAATTTAAGTTTTAAGTAATGCTGTCTTATGTAAAGGATATATAATCCTCTATTAAAGGCATCGAAAATAATAGATAAAAATACATGTTAAAAGTATCAGATTTTGAATCCAAGGACTTTCCTAGTGCGCCTTATGCCTCGACTACGAAGAAAGTATAAGCCATCTGTTGGACATTTGAGTACTTTTTAGGAAAATTGTAAAACTAGATAAAGCTAGGGATCATGAATCTGGACTTTTTTTTTGGGCATGTAACTATGTGATTTTACAGTAATACATTTTTTTTATTTAAAAAAAAATCCAATTTTAAAATTTCAAATTTGAATAAAAGGTTCTATGCAAAGGATATATACTAATAGAGTTCTAGAAAGGGAGGGGCAAATAATAGAAAGGATGTATGTTATGAATATCAGATAAATGACATTGAGAATGGAGCCAACAACTTTGGTTGTCATGCTGGGTCAAACGATTCTTTATCAAAGAAGGTGCTCCTCAGCTTAATGCTATACTAATAAGAAAAAATACTAATAAGAAAAAATAAATTACATATTAGATTTGTGAATATTCAATTTTGTTTCATGCGAAGAACTGTAAAGGCCTGTGAAGAACTGCAAAGGCAAGAGCAATTTATAAACTTTTTTTCAATAAATATTATAAAAAATTCTATCACTAAAGTCATTTTTACAAATTTTTAGAAGGATAAATCAAGGTATGGTCAGATTACACAATCCACTCATTTATTACAAAGAGGCTCAACAAGAGCAAACATGCCACTTATAAGAATTAAAACTGGTTGAGAAGGGTAAAATCATTCCTCCCAACCACGGTCTACAACCAATAGAGGTTTGGCATCCATGTTACAAAAAACAACACATGCATTGAAGGTCTTTCTGGCATTCAAAAACAAGCTTTTAACAAATTTTTTATCAAAAAATATTGGCATCCATAACTATAAAAATAAAACATCTAAACTAATAGCATACCAAGAAGAACCTATGATTTAAAAACAAACTTGCTTGAGCATTGAACATTACAACACAAGAAAGGTTCCATGTCCCTATAAATACTTAGAAAAGAATGTCTTTGTAAAGATTTTTGAATGAAGCCAATTATTGTTAGGCTCCATCACAAAAGAGTTGTTCAATCAAAGGAATAGGAAGAGCCAAGAAAAATACAACTAAATTTACAATTTAAGCAAAGAGTTGTTCAATCAAAGGAATCGGAAGGGCCCAGAAAAATACAACTAAAATTTACAATTTAAGCATAATAAAAATTACAATTACTATCACAATTAACAGACATTCTGTACAATTCAAAGTACAGAATGCTACTACACAATCCAAAAATTACAATCACAATCAACAGAATGCTACTGCTGTACAATCCAATCAACAGAATGCTACTGTACAATCCAAAAATTACAATCACAATCAAGAGAATGCTACTGCACCATCCAAAAATTATCGCCATCTCCTATCAGGAGCTGTTGGCCTCGATTGCACAGGTAGTTTTCCTTCAACTGAATTTCTCCTTGGAAGGCCATTTCCTTGTACTGAATTTCGCCGTGGAAGGCCATTCCCTTCAATTGAATTTCGATTCTGAAAGCCGTTTCCCAAAGCTGTAAGTGGCTGCCTGTTTGATAAGGGTTGTGTCCGTCCACCACTAGATAATCTGCGCTCAATTCTAAATATAGCTTCAGGGGGTGATGGCTCCATTTCACTTGTAATTCTTTTTTCTCCATTAACACCAACACCATTGGTTACCTTTTCAAAGGACTGTAATGACTTTCTAAAGGACTGTAATGACTTTTTAATTTGAGAGGTCTTTTTAGATGCTGATGCAGATGGTGTCTCAGTTCCTGTATTTGTTTCACCATCCGTTAATCTGCGCTCAATTTCACATATAGCTGCAGAGGATGATGGCTCCACTTCACTTGTAATTCTTTTTACCCCACTAACACCAACACCAACACCATTGGTTAGCTTTCCAAAAGACTGTAATGACTTATTAATTTGAGAGGTCTTTTTAGATGCACATGGTGTCTCAGTTCCTGTATTTGTTTCACCATCTGTCCCACTTTTTGCAACTGATAAATTTCTACGCTCATTTGCCAGACTACTCCGACGGTTGGCATTTTGTAGACTACTCCCACTTTTTGGAACTGATAAATTTCTACGCTCATTTGCCAGACTACTCCGACCGTTAGCATTTTGTAGACTACTCCAACTTTTTGCAACTAATAAATTTCTACGCTCATTTACCAGACTACTCCGACGGTTGGCATTTTGTTTTCCTACTGGCAACTCATTTTTCTCTCCATAATATACGAATTTATCATCTTTGAATTCTTGAGAAACCATCATAGAGTTATACTTACCATTTTGTACCTCAACTTTGCTTGTTACAGTCCCTTCAAAGCGCAATCTACGAGTTCTCACTGGTGTATGGAGCTGGTATGGAGATTCTTTCATTTTCATATTCTGTAATTTCTCTTCTTCTGCTTCTTTCCTTGCCAACTCCTTCTTCAAACTGTCTACCTGTTCTTTAAGCTCACGAACTTCTTCACTTTCTTTATTCAAGCGAGCAGCACCAAGTTCAATAGAGGCCACTCTTTCAGCAGTATTAAGGGTGCTTATTGTCTCTGCATATGAATCCGGTTCAGGACTTATGTGCACAAACATGAGTGTCTTTGCCTTTCCCCCTAAAGAATCCTGAAGCAATTGAGTCAATTTGCTATTTCTATATGGCACATGGAGACTCTTTTTTGCCAATGCTGCAAGAACATCTGATAGAGATGAAAGGGACTTGTTGATGTATTGTGCCTCCTTCAAACGATCTCCAGTTACTTCAGATTTATCCACCCTCTCACTTCCAGCAAGATCTATCAAATTAAGGCAACTATGAAGTTTACACCCAGAAACACGATCTGTACCTTGCACATGCACAGTCAATACACTGTGAGAACGGCTGCTGCTGCCATTCAGTGCAGTAGAGCTAACAGCACGATTCTTTTGGCCAAATGTCATCAAATCCAAAACATCAGAGGTTGCTTTAACGGGCATAACTATGGCACCCTGTACGTTAAATCCATTATGACCATTATTTCGAATATCTAATTTCTTGTTGGAGGCATCTGTTCCCAGAAGATCTCTCACTTGTTCGTTGTATATCTCTATCATTTGAACAGAAACATCATACATCATTAAATCTTTCCTCTTTTGAGATAACTCGAAGAGGTCAGTGAGCGCTCGATAGTTCACTCCCATCTCCCTTTCAGAAGCTCCTTTTGGACCACTCATGGTGTGGGTCTTTCCAGATCCGGTTTGACCATATGCAAAAATGCAAACATTGTAACCATCCATTACAGATCGGATCAATGGCTGTGTATCCATGTAAATATCCTCTTGTGTAGCAGATGGCCCAAAAACCTTATTAAAATTGAATATCCTCTGTACATCTTTGCCCATTTTAGATGTATTGACAAGGAGGGATCCATCTTCCCCAATAAATTTCACTGCACCAGATTGACCTCCAAAATGTGGTCTGATTCTGCAGTATACCCTTATGCTTCCTTTGAGGTCTTGAATATTATTGTAAAGGATCTTGTTTTCTTCAAGAAGTCTGTGATATCCACTAGCAGCACTGCAAATTCCTCTCATCTGGTTATTCAGCAACTCAAAATCCCTTAGGTACTCAGACTGAAACACATGCACATCCTCTCGTACCTTATGTAATAAGTCTCTTAAGTCCGTGACTTCTTTTCTTTGTGCTTCCAAACGCATCTGCTGTTGTTTCTGAGTGGTAACCAAAGGTTTTGGATCCTCTCTTTGAAAAGGTGAGCAGTAACCATTTTTCTGCTCTGGACAATCTGTAAAGAGCTCATTGTCTTTATCCTGTCTTTTCTGAATCAGGGAAAATTTATTCTCTGCAATATTCGCAACGATAAGATTCATTGGTGTTTGCGTCGAGCCATGCGGTGCAGCAGCTTCTAAGGCTTCGACAAGGTTCTGGTCAACATTTTCTTTGTTACTTGTTCTGCCTGCAGCAACCCGCTTTAACCAAGCTTCTGTTAAGTCATTAGATTGAAAGTTGTCAGCGATTCTTCTCTCTCCGTCATCCTTGTTGCTAACTGATGGGTTTGGCAGAGTTTCCGACACACAATTAGGAGTTGAGTGTTTGAGGAAATTTCGTATCTTTCTTGGAACCCTAGGGGTCCTCAACGGGCCTTCGTTTCCTTCAGACTGTTTCCATTCATAATAACCCTTCAGCGCCAAGATACAATCAACAATCTTTGTAGTAGAACCCGGCTGCAAGCTTTCTCGTTCTAACTGAGAAGCTTCAAAAGTAGGCAACTTCATCTCTTTAACAGATTCAAGAAAATTCTTAACGTTCTCAAAATATTGATAGGCAGATAAATGATTTTCAACGACTTTGGACACTGCTCCCGGTTGAACTTTGTTGAGAAGCTTGCATAAAACGATCCCATTTCTCAAGCAAATACGAAAATTCTCCTCGGATGGCTCGCATGGCATATCCAAAGAGCCAACCATGCTCTGTAGCCATGCTGTAGCTTCAAACCTTCTATTAGTTGCTTCCTCTGCTTTCAGTGAAGCCAATAGATCAGCAAAGATGCTCTTAGAATTCGATCCGCTACCTTCTTCTACATTAGAATCTCGTTTCAGAGACATTTTTTCTTGTTCCAGAATCAACAAAAAAAACTGAAAAACAACAACCGTAAGACAATGGGGGCGGTCTGCAAAGTCAATCAGTGCTGTTCAGCAGGTGGGTATGCACCACTTCCTACAAGTGCAGCAGCTGATCAATCAAGGGAACTCGCCAAGAGAAAGAGAAGGGCGCAGAGATCAGAATTCGAAATGGTTATTCGCCAAGAGAAGAGGAGAATTCGAAAGCTCGCGTTTCGGTGGAGTTTAGGACGCTGAAATAGCAAGACTTTTACATATATGTTGCCAATGTTTTTTCATTAAAAGATCTCGCCGACGAGCTGGCTTTGTGTTTGAACAGCAGCAAGCTATTTGTGTTTGAACAACAGTAAGCTAAACTCTAGACCATTTGCAACAAAAATTGGCCGAGTTTTTTACCTAAAATCCTCCAGAAATTGTTTAAAGGGTAGGATTTAGTGATTGGAATTACATAATCTAAGTGCCTTAACATCGAAGGTTGTGAATCCATTTATGCAATAAAAATTGTAAATTTAACACTAAAACTCTCATTTCCCCAAACTTACTTGAAAAGGGTGCAAATGGTCTAGAGATTAGCCAAATCCGTTTGAATACACCTTATAGTAAGGATATATATATATATATATATATATATATATATATATATATATATATCCAAAAGACCATGGTTATAATGCAACATTGGTCTTTTCTTTTAAAAATAAAAATAATATTTTCAAATTACTCCAATCAATTTGATAATTTATAATGGGATTGTTATCTTTAACAAAATATGGTTGCCATTTAAAAAAAAATGTGTATAAATTGAATTAAACAAAGCTTTACTTGATCATATTGGAGTATATTGTGGAGATGATCTTAATTCTTGATTATGAGAAAATGGGTTTTCAAAATAAATAAATTTAAAGGAGAGAGAGTAATGAAGAAGAATCCACAAAAGGCATGTAACAAAAATCATGTAGAGAGATCTACAACTATATCATCCATTAAAGTGTTCAACCTTAACCCTCCATATGAGGGTTTTGATGTGGATATAGACTCAACATTCACTTTTGTACATGTAGTTAGGTTGAAAACCCTAAAGTGAGATGAAAAGGAACCATGAATTGGACATTGTGGACAAAGAAATGAATATAGTGTCCCCATCTAAT
Source organism: Pseudotsuga menziesii (assembly GCA_001517045.1). Classification (NCBI taxonomy): domain Eukaryota; kingdom Viridiplantae; phylum Streptophyta; class Pinopsida; order Pinales; family Pinaceae; genus Pseudotsuga; species Pseudotsuga menziesii. The sequence goes on along the minus strand of LPNX011042779.1, from coordinate 106,673 downwards.
TCAAACGATGCAAGGTATCCGAAGTTAATAGAATATCCACTAATTTTGAACCCATTAGTTGAATGGATAGAAACATTTCAAAAGTATTTGTGTAACGGCCTCACCCTGGTGCGCAACAAGGAGCCCATGCAAACCTCGAGGCACATTGCATGGAAGTCGTCCACATGGATGTTGGGGCACACATTGATTCGTGGAAGGGGTAACTTGCCCAAAGCATGGCCAATTGGGGGCACTAGTAGATCAACTTAGAAGCTTGGGAAAATGAGTGTGCCAAGTGTGGACTAGTTGAGCGTCGAGAGAAAACAAGTGCGGATGGAGTGTGCTAGAGAGGGTGCATGCCTATGTTTTGCAGACAACCAAAGAAGCAATCATGTTAGAAGGCCTAGCACATGGGAGTGGGAAGCTAAAGGACAAAGCCTCGGGAACTCGCAAACCCAACTCACAAGTATAAAGGAGCGCGGAGTGTTGGCTAGAGTGGCTTCAACCAAGTGTGGAGCATACTAGGGTAGGGCATAGTCTCATAGGGGTAGATTGGGGCTAGTGCGTAAATTGGTGCATACATCAGGGTAGTGTCAGGCAGAAACTTGACATGACAGTGCAACAAGAAAAATCTTATGGTTTCTGGGGATCTCGCAATTGGGTGCTCTCTTGGGTGGCTTGTCTCAGGACATACCTGTCTTGATGTAATTGTAATCTAATCTTTTATATATAAACAAGGATTTAGACATACCTATTTTGGGGTGCCACCCTTATATATCTGGTGTCTCTTGTGTACTATTGTTAAGTGTGAATTTGACTAAGTGTTGAATGGATAACGTTTTAACTGAATAGCTAACTAAGTAACAATTGAACAAGAGTATAAGTGTTAAAGAGTTTCACATGTTAGGCATAGTTTGTAGGACTCCCTACCAGGCTAGTCTTACCCTGTCAAAAAGTGAAAGTTAGTGTTTTAAGTCGGGTCGATATGAGTAAGTGACAACTTCAGTCAACAAGTGAGCTTGCTTGAATAAAGTTTGTAACTGTAAAATATGGTTTGAATTAATATATATATATATATATTAGAATGATGAACAATTGCAGGTTGAACGGACTCAGGTTCAATATTCGCCAGTTCAATATCTGCAGGTTCAATACGCTCAAAACTAGTTTCCGCAACAACAATACCCTCAACCTAGGGGGGGGTGGAAAACTTAGAGGTCAAGGATAAGGAGGAGGATTTGGTCGCAGGAGAGGCCAAATTATATGTTATGATTGTGGGAATCCTGGACATTTTTTCAGGGACTGCACAAGTCCTACTACGACATGTTCGTATTGCAAAGCTTTTGATCATACTGTTGAGCAATGTCTACAGTTGATTGCAAATCGGCAGGCTAAGAATGTGGGAAATATGAATCCACCATAGAATCCCAATCCAAACCCCAATCAGATATCCATAATATTTATGTGGAACCAAGGGAACCACATATAACTGTCGTAACAAGAGAAGGTGCTGTGATGGGAGAAGATCAAGAAGCAATGTATGGACAACCGCTAGTGCAACCAAAAGCACAAACAAAAGCACCATTTAATGCCCCAAAATAAAAGGAAGTATTCTTGGATGCACGATAAGAATTTGTCGACAGAAATCAAGCGTCTACTTTCAAAAGACCAATATTGGAGATGCCTAAGAGACTTAACCAACTACTCCAAAAGTAACTGACCGAAAATGTTAGTAAACTAAAACAATTCTTTAAAAGTTGCTTAACGCTAATCCAAGATAAAGATGATGTCACCGAATTGACATCTTTGATAGAAGAACCCCAAGAAGAGGTGCGACTAGAAAAAAAGGGTTAATCATATCGAGATAAGACTAAATACTGGTCATGAACTAAGGATGACTACACAAATAGGAGATTATGATATAGGTTATATTATTTTAGACTTGGTCTCTGATGTCAACATTATGACTAGACAAACATGGGAGAGCATGGGAAAGTTGAGACTCATATGGTCTCCTGTCCAGCTTCAATTAGAAAATTAGTCAAAACTACTACCTATCGGTCGACTAACTCAAGTACCTGTTGAGATAGAAGGCATTAAAACTTATGCTAACTTTTAAGTAATTGACATTGTGGATGATACAAATTCATATCCCGCACTTCTGGGGATCGATTGGGCGATTGATAACCAAACAATTATAGATTTTAAGAAAATAATATTAACAATTAAATATTCAGATCTAAGGGCGATCACACCATTCGATTCGTTGGAAGGACAAAGATACGCCATGCAAGTGAATATTGAAGGACAAGGAGATTATTTGGACCAAATTTATAACATCACTTATACAAGGGATGAGTATGTAAATCCAACGATTGAAAAAAATCTCAGTTGGAGAAGTGTTAGTTCCTATACATCAGATTTTGGAGAAGCTTTGGAAAACTAGAATAACTTATTGCATGAAATATTGATGAGAAGATGCGCAAGAATTACACAGTTTGTGCGACGAATATGTAGCGAGGAATTCTAGTAGAATTTGAAGACGAAGTTACAGAACATCAACACTTATTCACTTTGGAATTTCCATTGAAAGCTACACCTGCCAGATGGTGTGTCACACATAAATAATCCATCTCAGATTGGCCTTAATGCTAGAAATTGATGGAGATACAATTTGGAGAGAAGATCAGTTATACTAGTCAGAAGTACACACGATTGAATAATGATGTTGAGCACATTGAATACTGTTGTGCGACATTGGAGGCATGCCTGTGACAGGAATGGGTTCATCATTTTGTACATACATTGTATATGATACCAAGGAACACAAACACCTCAGTTAAGTTGCCACGAGGGACTTTTAAATGGGATGAACTACCTACTAGCTTTACACACACTCAAGTTTTTCAATGATCATCCTTTGATTGATCCTGCATTGCAAGTGATCAAAATAAAGATATTTGAAGATAGCCTTATGTTGATGTCAAAATTTAATCAGAGCAGCACGACAGTCCAGAACTAGATGGAGTGATATAATGTGACAGAGTGATTTATTAAGAATAAGCAATTTCAGGTCGAAGGACTTATCTTCCTTTATGATAGTAAGTTCCTAAGGAATCTTGACAAGTTGAAAACAACTTGGTTGGGGCCTTATGTTGTCATTAAAATAACCAAAGGAGGCACAATACAAGAAGAGAAATTATATGGAACACCTATTAAAGGATTGATGAATGGAATTCGGCTAAATCCTTACCAGCATAGTTGCGACTTGGTTGACTGGATAAAAAGAGAAAAATACACAGATTTATGAATGGTTCTATTTTGTGTCACAGACAATGCATCTATCAAGGAAAAAGAAAAGTGTTCGCAGATTATATGCCTGTCGCAAAATAAAAATGGTGGTGCACACTCTTCTTCAGCTGCAAGGGAAGAAATGTGTCTAAGGCTAAATACTTGTCACAGAAATAAAGGAGTTGTTGCATGAGGAAATTTGGTCGCAAGAAGATAACTGGTCGTAGTTGAATTAAGGATGAGGGAGATTTCAATGGCATAATTTTTGTTCATTTCCATCATTATTGCACAATAACTACCACTAAAGTGACATGTAAAGTGACGGTTTCCTTGTAATGATTTGAAAGATTTCCCCATGTGACAGAAATCGCTGCCACTTTTCCAATTTATTGCTTGCTCGTGCAGAGGAAAGATTGGTTGAATGGGTGAATGCATATCATCTTCGTCCCGAAGTTTTATTCATTCTGTTTGCACCCAACCGAGTAAATTGAGTTGTTGTGTTTGCAACTCAAAGAGACGAGGTAATTTTTCATAGAGTATGGTCATCTCTATCTATAGTAAAAGAACTGTTTTAGAATTTGGTCGAGACACCTTCAACGATGCCCATTATGGAAGAAATTTTTGCATATGTTCCATCGGTGGCCATGGTTGCAGAAGAAACCTAAACAATACCATTCATCCTTGAAGTGAGGTTATGACTAGAACAAACTAGCATGTCGAAGAGGAAACAGTCTAGTAGCCACAAGAAAGAAGCAACACCACCACCAAAAGTTGAAGAACCAAGTCCGCAAGCATGTTGCCAGACTATGTTTCACCCAGACTAGTTGACATGCCTAAGATTTGAATCACCAAGAATGCAAGGTACCCACTGGTAGCACCAACTATACCAAAATGAATTTGGATAACGACGAATAATGGTAAAATCTTGCGAATTCACCCTCACTGTTACAAGAAGCTCAGGATATATTTGGTGATGTTGATGAACTTTTGTTTTCATCAAATGCAAAATTGGACAACAAAGGGCTTGGAAGGCTTCGATAAGATAAACTACAAAGGATTCAAAAGACTGGAATATAAGTTGGAGCTAAGTGTTGTGGAAGAGAAGTACATGACAACGAGGGATGATCGAATTCGTGAAACAAAGGTGCTGAAACAGTTAAAAAAAAATTGTTAGAGATAAATTTTTGTTTTCCAACCCCCTAAGGTCCTCTAAAAGTAATCCTATAAGCCCGAGCACTTACATTTTGAAAACCTCTAATTGAATCACTCACTATGGGAACCATAAAGATGGTTTCACTGATAAAGAACTACGGTCGCATAAATTAAGGTCAGAGAGGGCACATTGGTCAAGCACGTTAAAGCATCAAATAAGACTGTCCATAAGATGAAAAAAAGCGTTAAAGAAGCAGAGCAAAAAGATAATACCTAGGAGGAGAACAGGAACTGGATCGACACAACCATAACTATTGCTTGCAACAGTTTTACTAATGAAGGAATTACCCATGAGATGTTTGCGGAATCCAAAGTGTTTTGACTTGGAGATATTTCAAATGACCTCTGCAAGAAAGTCATGGAGTTGGAATCACAAGTGACACCAAATACACCTCTAGAAGTAATGGAAGAGAGAAGAAAATAAACAATAGAATTTGTGAAGAGAATAGAAGAGGTGGAGGAACTTTGTGCAAAAGCAGTCGAGCAAGTTTCTCAGATGTGGGAAGCTTTGATTGACGATGAAGAGTTAGATAAATTCACTGAACAACTACGCATTGTGGAGATAGAGGTAAATGAGCTAAGGAATGAGATGAAGAAGCTGTCATTAGTAAAGAAAATGGATAAGTATGCCAACATGAAGAGGCTACAACAACAGGTCACAACATTGCAAACACAACAACAAAAAAGGTCTGACAGGGTTGCAGAACTGCAAGCAGAGGTAGAGAAAATTACATGTATTATTCAACCTGTACACCAAAAAGTGCGACAGTTAGTAGAGAAAGCAAGACTTACAGCTTTGAAACACATTAGTTCTAAACTTGTGGAAAATTTGAAGAAGAAGGAAGAAAAAGTATAGGAGGAGACTGAGCAAATAGGGAAAATATTTTAGGATTTTCAAAGTAAGGTTGTAACAACGGAGGTCTCAGAGTAATGTGGCTTAGGACAAGCCATAGGTGAGTGTTGGGGGCATGTTGGCCCTAGGAAAAGTCGGGTAGAATTAGGCCAAAATTCTGCTCAAGAATATAAAGAATCTGGTGACAAGACAGAAAAGAGAAGTTGTGAAGGAACAGAAGCTGCAACAGAAGAGAAACTGTGATGGAAGAGAAGCTACGATAGAAGCAACAACAACGGAAAGATTGGTGACAACAGAAGGCATGATGGAAGAAACCGCGACAGAAGAAGAGGTGAATATGTGTTGGAAAAGTGAAATTGGAGATCAGTGGAAAGTGGTATAATCTACATAAATCAATGGTTGAAATTAAGGCATGATCAAGATCAATGGCTGTGAATCATTCCATCAATTGAAGTTGCGCCAATACATAAGTATTGAAATCAACAAAATTGATTAAAGGACCCGCATGATCAAAGGCAGATATTTAATGATATTAATATCTATGGTCCAAAATTATTCCGCTACCACAAGATGCATAGATAAAATTGAATGGAGCCTCAACAGAATTGATTAAAGAAGAAAAGTAATTAAAGGTTGCAATCAATGTTGATAAAGATCTAAAACGGAGTTTGACTCCTCTATAGAAAGATGCACACAGTTTGTATAACTAGATCTGGGATGAATGTTTAAAGGTCGGGATTGATCAATGGTTGAGGCTTATGAAGGATGAAATCAAGGGTTTGTTGCCAATCTGTTAATGAAAGGCACAGTTTAGTTATTATCTGAATGGGTGACAGTAAGATGAGAAAGGGATCTACGATGGAAAACGAAGAGATGATGGATCTACAGTTGTGAAGGGATTCACTACTAAGATTTGTAGGAAGGATAAACTTGGATAATATAACGGGAATGGAAATACAAGGGTAAATATTAATTGATATCAATGGTTTAAAATAAATAATACATCAGATCTACGGACAAATAAAGACTCACCTAGGTAATATGCATGACAAATAGGTAGTAGATCCCAAAGTGTAAAATACTATAAAAGGAAAGCACGTGGAGAAGGACCATTTATCTTTTTATGCAGTCGAAGTTGAGAGCCTAGTGCTGCACAGAAGAAGACAACTCAAACATATTCTTTTCCACCCTTCAACTGAATAGGTAGGCCATTTTAGCTACCCAACACTATTTAAAATGGATAGTGGAGAGGGAGTAGAAGCTTAGGTCCTGGAACATCAAAAAATTGAGGAGGCTTTTGAATATAAAGGAAGTGAAGTGTTTGATACCCTACTATCATTTAGTTCAGCTAATAAATTAAAGTCTAAATTAAAAATACTTAAAGACTAGGGTACAGATGTACATGGTGTTTATAGGTCATGAATTTTCAGTTTTTCTGTCTAGATAAAACCCTAATTTTCCATGACTTCATTGACTGGTGTGTAGGATAATTATTCCTCTTCTGAGAGGGTAATTATGGATGCGGCAAAGAGTAAAATTCGGTTTCATGTCAGCCCATTATTTGTCCATGATTCCTTTGAAGTTCCTTCTACATTTACTCAAGTCTGTGAATATTTCAATGAAGAAAACTTGGTCTAGTCTTTTCATGAAGAAACCATTGAGCAGAAGAAGTACTTTTTCACTACCTATTTTAAACAAGATGTATCCTTAAAAAATCAAGTTTTTGTTGTAGACACAAGTTTATTTAATGATGAAACCCAGCTGGTTATTTCACTAATGAATCAGTTCTTAGGTCTAGATACTGAGATATATGTCACTCAATTGTTAATTAGTCTCCTTTTTAAAATAAGCACTGGCCTAGTTGAGCCTCAATCATCCCAATTAGTTTTCTTTAAATATGATGAATTCCTAGATGAGAGTATTCACTCACAGCTAGTGAATTTCCACAATACAAGACATTTCAGATTTCAATCACACTTAGTAAGAATATTTTTATTCTTTAATGAAGGGAATCTAGAAATGGTTTTGACTGATTAAATCAACATAAAATGTTTCAAATATATGAACTTTTTAATGGCTGAAGTGTACAAAGTCTATTTCCAACACAAGTTACCAAGGGTGTTGCCTATTATGAAAGAATAGCTACAGTTTTCACTAGAAAAGAGAATTGGATATTGGTTTTTGTTAAAAGAATATACTTTCATTAGGGTATATGGATTTCACCCATGAACCATATTTACTACCTGCATTTATTATCCCCAATATTTTTTTACTATAACCGATCAGAAAAAATCTCATTGTTGAGAATGAGCATTTCATTAATTTTAGGAAAGCCTCAGAGATCAAATTTCCCGGGATGGTTGGCCCTTTTATTATTAAAATCAAAGATGCATTACATGTAGTGGAGATTTTGTTGAAATATATGGGATTTCAAACATCTACAACCATTAACTATGACCCTTAACACATTATTTCCATAAGGAAGAAGGTTAATAAGAACAAGCCATTTGAACACTAAGAGGTTGAAGGCTTGATTGAGAGTGCAAATTGGTCAAATTATCCTATGTTAACACAGAATGAAGAAGACATGAAACAAGGATCTACATCTCCAATGCAAGATGACAATGTTATAAAACTAGATCCATTGGCTATTGTCCCAGTACCACAGGTCATTACTCATATTACTAGTCGACATTCAAAAATTAATAATAAAAGAATATTTTTTGATGCCATGGAGACAGAGAATTAAGACAATTCAGTGACATCCAAGAAACATAAGGTTGAAGTGGAAGGTGATTTGATAAAGGTGACAATGACTAAAGGGAAGAAAAAACAAATGAAAGTAAAGGGCCCAACTTTTTAGATAAAGGAGTATGTTTTATCGGAGAATCCTTAAGAATCTACAACTCAATTCAAGACCAGAGCAGAGTTGTTTGATAAATATAGGGATGATAAAGAAGTATCAGAAAATGAATCCTTAAATTTATATTCTGATGTGAGGAAAATTTCAAGTAAGGATGTTGTTTTGGTCACTATTAGGGATCATTCTCAGAGAATACTCTAAACCTAGAAGTAGCCACCAAGAAAAAAGTAGCATAAATGAGAATGAATCTGGAAAACATCCATGTTTCAGATATGATACATTTTCACAAGCAAACTGGGGAGGTCATATACAATGGCCTTCTTAAGGAAACTCTGAAAGTATCCATGACAGTCAACTAAAAGAAAAAAATAGAATCAATTAAGACACGAGAGAGTAGAGAATAAAGCATACCAGCAACAAATCAAAAATATCCAAGGATATCTATTGTCTGCTGATAATGAAGCAAACAAGAGAGAAGAAACTCAAAATTTTCTTCATGAAAAAGAGAAAACTATTCAATTGCTGAAAAAAAGCTGAAGATCTCTGCCACTCAGCTTATTCAGGCCTCGGAGCTTACAGATATGGAAAAAGAGAAAGAGACATTGAATGATGATTTGAATAACTACAAAGAAAAACTTATAATATTTGTTGAAGGGAAAAGAGAATGGGAAAAAGAAAGGGTGCTACTGACAGATAACGTGAAATCCCTTAAACAAAAACAAGCCGAGTTAGAAAAGGAAATAAATGGAAAATAAAAGGAACCTGAGGTGCAAATTGTTCCACCTCATGCACAAACCAATGAGAAATCCATTGTACAAGAAATGTCCCAGGTCAGCGTAAGAGATTTGGAGATTATTGGTTTGAGAAATCAGAATAAAGTCTTTGAGGATGTAGCTCTGGAAAAAGATGAGGAATGAAAGGCCATGCAAAATAAGTGTAAATATCTCCTTGACAAAAATGGCAAGCTGATGAAGCTGGTGACTGGACAGTTTCCCATACATGGAGCTAAACATATCATCTGGGATATGATTATAGCAGAAGCAACAAAACTCAAGACATATCTTGATTATATCTTGGATAAAGGAATTGTTATGCAGGCTGCTAGACAGAGTGTTACAATAGTTAGGTAAGTTTTGAATAAGAATCCCATAGATACTGCAAACAATACAGTTAGTTTTTGAATGTCTTGAATGAGAATGATATGAAGGCAGTAGGGATTAAAGATAGAATTTCAGTCATCACTTGGGCTAGAAAGGTTGTTGGTATGCATCAACATCTTGACAATGTACAAGAAAAGATAGATATCATGCATCATTAGGTTAAATTGTTCATTGATTTATTCATGCCATTATTCAAAAAGGGTCTACATTTATTCTGGAAAGAAAAAGGTAGAATGTTATCTCAAACAAAATATCATGCCTAGTTAATCAGATCTAGGTTAGATCACATGAAATTTGAAGACATGCAACAATCTCTGTCTAGGAAAACAATAGTGGATAAACTATCTGAAGACTTTGAGATGTTTCATACTTTAAGAGACACTTGTGCAAAGCTGCTAGAGTTTTATAATGTGGGCCGCATGGAATTAAGAGTGTTGGCAAAGGAAATGGCTAGCTTGGAGCTGTCAACTGTCAACCGATGGAAGACAGTTGAGAAATATGGAAGAACTAAATACAGGTTGCGTGGATGAATATTTATTGAATACCATTGAGGATTATTTAGTTAGCATTTTTCAGTTTATTTTCTAAACACTTATTAGTTAGAGAACCAAAATGACAAATGTAAAAAGGTAGTTACTTGCCTATTTTTAGTACAGAGTCAATTATCAACTCATGGATCATTTTTTTGTATTTAAGTAAGATTTTACATTGTAACAAGTGTTGGAACCCGTGAGAGATTTTTCATTGTAACTGAAATTCCGGAGATTAATAAATTTCAGAGCCAAAGCTGGCCTTTTGACAGATATTCCTGTGTTGTCATATTTAGAGTTTGTACTTTCTTTCCTTTTATGTGTATAAATTTCTAGTTTATTTTTTCCTTTCATGCTTGACTGAGTTTACAATGGTTAAGAATTCATATTCATATCCTATGTTCTGTTAATTTTAAGAATTCACAAAACCTTTCATCTAAAGTTAATGGTGCATTCATCCTTGATAAATTCCCACATTAATGGACTATCTCTAAAATTCCTCTATATCAGTAGGAAACAAGCATTTTGACTGTGAAGAGATAGATACCTTGCATTTGTTAAATTTCCTATGCAACAACACTGTACATGTTACTTTCCTACATGAATCCATGCCCAATGTGCAGTTGTTTCAACCATCATCAATATTAAATTTTATTTCTTGTTTTATATAACTGGCCTTGTGAGATAAATATTGAGATATCCCTGTTTGGAGAGAAAGAATCCAACTTTCTTTCCTAAATCTTTTTGTTTGTTACCTTGGGGTTGTCCTTTCACAAATAGGGCTACATTCTGAGTGCTAACATCTTGGCGCCGTTATCGAGGAACAAGAGTTAAAATATGCCCTGGGAGAATCACAAAGTATTCATGAAATATAGGATTTCTATGGGAAAACAACAATCCTTGCATTTGAGGTTGGTTGTGCATTTTCCTTGGCGACTCCACTTTAATTTTCAAAGGATATTCAGATGAAGAAATCTTGGCTTCTAGGGGGCACATACTAGAGGTAATCTTGATTCTGAAATATTATACAGTGTGGAAAACCTAGAAAGTTTGATTAGACGTAGGTGTGGTAAAGAACAAATAAATACTTTTGAAGTTGAAAGGTCTTTTTCTCATAATCAAGAATAATTTCATAGTTTTCAAGATTTTCAATGGGAAACAAATTTTTTAAATTTCTTGGTCAAGGTCAAAATTAGAATCATATTTGAAACAAACTAAAATCAATCCAAACAGGCTTCAATCATATTTCCTAGACTCACTTTGACATAATATCTAAGATAATGTAAAGACCGAGGAAAATAATCCTTTAATTCAAACCTTTCAGTCTCATATTCAAAGCCTTGTTCAAAATCCTTCTATTGTCCCAAACCCTCCTAGACCCATGACAACCATATTTTCTCCTTTATATCTTCCTGTTGAGCTACATGATTTGACCCAAGACTATTCACAAATAATATCGTTATTTGATGGGGAGGGGAACTTTACATCTAGACAACACATGGATAGATTTGAATACTTTACTGATTTGGAAGATGCTGACTATGATGATACTAATATGAGGTTATTTGCACAAAGTCTATCTGGAGAGGAAAAAATATGGTTCAAGGATTTTCCTACAAGATCTATACTCACATTTGAATCCATCCAAACTCTATTCTTAGATAGGTGGAAAGACAGGAAGAGTCCCTTACAATTTTTATCTCAATAAAATAATCTAAAAAAAGGTAAATTTTGATTCAGTTCATGAGTTTTTCAGCATGTTCATGAGGGTGTATAATTCTATTCCAACAAATATTAAACCCTTAGTAGGTGCTGCCAAACTACATTATGCAGATGCTTTTGAAAGTGAATTTTCCTTATTACTGAGAGAAAGAAAATCTGGAAATATTCCTGTAATGTTTAAATATGCTTTGGAGGTAGAGGCCAATTTGATGGCTTCAGGGAAAATGAAACAGGGAATGGAAGTGGATATGAGAAAAACTAGAGAATAAAATCACCCTTCTACCTCTGCTTCTTCTCCAAATGATGCAAAGTTTGAGATAATGATGAAGACTATGGAAATATTGATGGATATTTTGGCTTTAGATAACATACCACCTAATAGAGAGCATCCCAAACCCCAAATAAGAAATCCAAACTTCAAAATACCACTACGTCCTCCTCCCCCTCAAATTAGGCAAAGAAACCCGTGAAATGAAAGAAACCTTGAAGACCAATAGATAGGGCCTCCATTCCATGAAAATTATGTTTATTAGGAGGATGAAAATGACCCAATGGATAATCAAATACACCACTTTGATGATTTGGATACTGATTTTTATCTGACTAAAGAAGAGCATAATCTGTTTGCTCAAGAGGATGATTGTAATGCATTTCAGATAGAATCAAAACAATATCATATGGGTGGTCAAAATTCCATTAATGATGTCCAAAAAAAATTAAAGTAGAGATGTAGAGATGTAGTTATCAATAAAGGAAGGACCAATTCAAATCATCCTTCCAGTAGTCAACCAAATATAGAAAAACAAATAGAAAAGAAAAAAGAGAAACAAAAAGAAAATATTGTACAAAAAACACCAAAAAATAAAAAAGAAATGTCAAAAGAAGTTAGACAACCAATACCAGTTGATGTGAATATAGCAGCTTCATCTTTTAATCTACAATCTGGAATTCCTAAAATAAATATTTCCATCCGATTTAATGAGTTGTTGAGGAATAACAAATATAGAGAGAAAATAGCTAAGATGGTGAAAAATGAAGGTGAATCTCAGCGAGATACTTTAGATCTAACATATGATGCTCCCATTATTATTCTTGGGCCTAAAGTTGAAGAGATGTCCCTCCTTTTTATGGGAGTTTGAGTATTCATGATATGATTTTGCACAACTCTATGTTGGATTCTGGTGCATTTCATAATTTAATGCTAAGAATAGTGGTGGAGAGTTTAGGATTAGAAATTACAAGGAATTATAAAGACTTGTATTCTTTTGATTCTAGAATTACCAGGTGCCTGGGTTGATTAAAGATATGATGGCAACTCTTGCCCATATTCCAGCTAAAAGTATTGTCATGGACGTGATAGTGATTGAAATCCCTCCCAAATTTGGTATGCTGTTGTGAAGATCATGGGCTTCAAAACTAAAAGGAAAATTAGATATGGACATGTCATATGCAACCATTCCTTTGTTTGGAGGTCACAGAAGACTACGTAGAGATAACATGTTAGAATATGTGGCTAGTAGCCAAGATAAACCCAATAACCATCCTAGATATGATGTAGATACTAATTTGGGGTCTTCCATATTTTTCAATGACTCACATGTTGATCCAGGAATACCTATAGTGGTGGAAGTTAAAGAAAATAAAGAGTTTTCCAAAAGACAAGACGCATTAGAGAAAAAAAATGAGGAAGGGCTTTGGACAATGTATTTTGATGGATCTATCAGTAAAGAAAGAGTTGGTGCTAGTATATGGATTCTTTTAAGTTAAATTTTGAATGTACAAATAATGTAGCAAAGTATGAAGATTTGATGTTAGGATTGCATGCTTTGAAATGCTTGCATGGAAAAAGAATAAATGTTTTTGGGGATTTTGAGTTAGGTGTGAATCAAGTGAATGATAGTTACCAAACTAAACATCCCAGAATGAGGGCATACAAAAATTAAGTCTGGGATATGTTGGGAAATTTATTTACACAAGATAAAATCAGAGTGATTCCCAAAAGAGAAAATCAAGTAGCTGATTCATTGGCCACTACTGTTAGGAATTTTAAAGTTCACATCTATTCAAAGAAAAAATATAAAATAGCAGTTGTAAATAGACCTTCCATTCCTCACAATTCCAAGTACTGGAAAGTATTTGAATATGATTTAAAAATAAAGATATTTTTAGAGTTATCTAATGAATTTGTAAATACACAAATAGATAAAGAAAATAAAAATACATAAAACTTCCAAGAAAAAATGTACCATTTGTTGAAGAAGATGTTGAGCAGAAAAAAATAAAAAATGTGATTGGAGGAAAAGATATAATCCAATTGAAAAGAAATTACATTCCAAAAGTTCTAATTCCTCTAGAAAATTTATTTGATCAAAATGATGTTTCCAAATATCCCAAAGGTTCATCCTACTGGAAATGATATTGAAGATGAAAACATAGGGACTGAAGATTCACCCAGAATTGTGAAACTGTCTAGAAATTTTCCTGTAGCAGAAAAGGAAAGATACATTCATCTGATGAAAAATTATACTAATGTATTTGCATGGAGCTATGAATATTTAAAAAGAATATGATACTTCCATCATACAACACACCATTCCTACCAGACCCGGGGAAAAACCATTCAGACATAAATTGAGAAGAATCAATATGTTGTTACCTCTAATTGGAAAACAAGTGAAGAAATTATTTAATGCAAAGATTATTGTCACTGTCATATTTTCCAAATGGGTAACTAACTTAGTACATGTTAGAAAGAAGAATGGTGAGATCATACTTTATGTATATTTCATAAATTTGAATAGAGTGTCATTAAAAGATGACTATCCTTTACCCAAGATGGATCATATTTTACAGAAAGTAGTGGGAGCTGAAAGAATTTCCAACATGGATTGATTTTATGGGTATAACCAGATAAAGGTTCTTCGCAAAGACCAAGAGAAAACTGCTTTTACTACACCCTGGGGTACTTTCATGTATGGCAAGATGCCATTTGGGTTAATGAATGCAAGAGATACTTTCCAAAGAGCCATGGACATAGATTTTGCTGAGTAGAAGGATAAATTTGTGGTGATTTATATGGATGGAATCACAGTGTTTTCTAAATCAGATAGGGACCATGTGAAACATTTGGAAAAATTATTTTTGATGTGTAGGAGGTATGGAATTTCCCTTAACCCGAGGAAGTCCAATTTTACTATGAAGGAGGGAAAGTTTTTGGGTCACATTATTTCTAATCATGGAATCAGAATTGACCCAGACAAAGTAAATTCCAGTTTGAAAGTGGAGGAACCCAGGAGTAAAAAGGAAATACAATATTTCATTGGACAGGTAAAGTTTTTGAGAAGGTTTATCCCTAGTTTTGCTGAGATTTTGATAAATATCACAAATATGTTGAAGAAGGATAATGAGATTAAATGGATTGTGGATGCCATAAAACATTTTAAATATATTAAGAAAGCAATCACTAAAGCCCCAGTTTTAGCGACTCCTTATTTTTCAAAAGATTTTTTGGTTTTCTCATATGCATATGAACATACCATTGTTGAAGTTTCATAGCAAAAAAATTGTCAAAATGTTGAACAACCTGTTTTTTTCTTTAGCAAGGTACCAAGGGATGGGGAACTAAAGTATGATATTATGGAGAAACAATCTTATGCTTTGGTAAAATGTTTAAAAGATTTCAAGCTATACATTCTTCACTCGCACATTGTAGCATATGTTCCCAATAATGTAGTGAAAAGTATCCTTACTCAACCTGAACTAGACGGAAATATGGCTAAGTGGATTGTTGTTCTATTAGGATATGATTTGGACATCAATCCCACAAAATTGTTGAAAGGGCAGGGACTTGCTACGCCGATGACATATTCAAATTGTGAATCTTTACAATTAAATTTCTTGTCCAAACATTCTAATCAGCTTGATTTCGAATTAGAGGTGCTTCCATAATTTGATTTGTCTTCATGGTACAATGACATTATCTATGTATTGCAAAACTTACAAGCTACTCTAGGATTGATCAAAATCAGCGCCAGGTCTGTAAAAATTAAAGCAACAATTTTTTTTGTTATGAATCAATATTTGAATTGGAAATATCTAGGTGGTATTTTGTTGAATTTCTTGCTGGAGAATGAATCTCAGCAGACCATGAAAGAATGTCATCAAGGTGTTTGTGGAGGACATCATTCTTGGAAAGTGGCTTCTAACAAGATATTGAGAGATGGTTTCTATTGGATTTCTATGTTCTCTGATGTTTATAAAGAAATATCCACTTGTCATCAATGCCATATTTTTTAAGGAAAAAGAAAGGTCATGTCATTACCTCTTAACAATATTTTAGTTCAGGCACCTTTTCAACAGTGGGGGTTGTATTTCATTGGAGAAAATAACCCAAACTCTTTTGGTCAACACAGATGGATTTTAACTGCAACTGATTACTTCACCAAATGGATTGAGGCTATACCCACAAGGAGAGCCACTGATGCTGTCATCATGGATTTCTAAGAGAATATTATTTTGTCAAGGTTTGGGTATCCTAAAAGGATTGTGACTGATAATGTCCCTACTTTTAAATAAGAAAAGCTGATAATTTTTTTTCATAAGTATCATATAAATTTGAATCACTCTACTGCATACTATCCTCAGCAAAATGGGCTTGTAGAATCTTCCAACAAGATCTTAGTGAATATAATCAAAAGGTTGCTTAAGGATAATAAAAGAGCCTTGCACAAAAAATTGAAGTATCCTTTGTGGGAAGACATAATCAGTAATAAAAGGGAAATTGGAATGTCAACTTTTCAGTTGGTTCATGGATCAGAGGTGATTTTTCCAACATCTCTAGGTTTTCTTGTCATGAAGTTGTTACAAGAGATACAGGATGAACCAAACCATATAGAAATGAGGATAGATCAGATTATTGAATTGAATGAAATGAGGAATCAGGTTTATGACAAATTACAAGTACATCAAAAAAATATTAAGAAGACTTTTGATAGGAGGGTGAAGGAAGAACAATTTCAAGTTAATGACTTGGTTTTGAAGTGGGATGCACTTAAGGAGAAAAAACATGGCAAGTTTGATCACATGTGGAAGGGACCATATATTATTGCAGCTTTCAAGGGAGACAAATCATTTATTTTAGAAGATCGGGATGGCGTTTAGCTAAAAGGAGGCCCTGTCAATGGAAGGTTTCTGAAGCATTATCTTTCCTAAGATGGAAGGTAATTCTTGTATTATAGTTGTATATATTTATTTAATTTGAAAGAATTAGTACAAATGTCAAGCTGATAGATTTGAAGCCCGGATAAAAGGCCCTAAGATCTTGAGGGGTTTCCATTTTCTTTATTTTACATATAGAAAAAGAAAAAAGAGTTTTTTAATTTATACATAAAATAAAACAAGCATTGTCTATGGGTTCTTTGCTATATCGCAGGGAGGATAGCATCCCCGGTTGTAGCCAATTGTTAACACCATGTCTAGTTAGAAGTTAGAGAAGGGCATACCAAGGGATAAACAAGAAGAGATGTGAAGAATACTTGTAATATGACTAGAGGTGTGTTAAAAGGTACTAAAACTAATAATAAAGGGGTTGTTTCTAAAGTTTAAATAAAAAATCTGCCCCTATGTTATATTGTGACAAGTTCTAATGGTGTAGATATGCAACTGGGAATATATATGACTATAAGTAAATCTGTTGGCTAAATTTGCACGAGGAAAGAAGTTTGGGTCGCTAGCTGGATGAGTTAAAAGGAAGAAAAGATCAATGCTCATGTGGAGAAGGTAATGTAGATCTATGGAGAGGAGTGATTCCATTGGTGAAACTAGCGTGGACAAATAAAATTTTCCAATCAGCGAAAAAGATTACATGTTTCATATATCAACGACAGAGATCAAGAGGTAAAAGTGATCGACGATCCACAGACTTTCTGCTAGGTGGACATGCACGGGAAAAGTGAGGTTGGAGATTAGCGAAAAGTGGTATAACCTGCAGAAATCAATGGTTGAAATTAATCCCTAATGTGAATCATTCTGACGATTAAAGTTGCGCCAATACATAAAGTATTGAAATCAGAAGAATTGATTAAAGGACCCGCATGATTAAAGGTGGAGAATTGATGAGATTGATATATACGGTCCAAAATTATTCCTCTACCACAACATGCATGGATAAAATCTTATGGAGCCTCAGTAGAATTGATTAAAGAGGAAAAGTAATTAAAGGATGAGATCAATGTTGATTAATATCTATGACGGTGGCTGACTTCGCTGGAGAAAGCTGCAAACTGTTTGTACAACTAGATCTGGGAGGAGTGTTTAAAGGTTGGGATCAATCAACGATTGAGGTTTATGAAGGATGAAATCAAGGGTTAGCCACCAATCCGCTAATGAAAGGTGTAGTTTAGTTATTATCTAAATGGGTGACAGTAAGTTGAGAAAGGTATCTACGGTGGAAAAATAAGAGATGATGGATCTAGGGTTGTGAAGGGATTCACTACTAATATTTCTAGGAAGGATAAAGTTGGATGAGATAACGAGAATGGAAATACAAGGGTAAATAGTAATCGAGATCAACAGTTTAAATCAAAGAAGAAATTTGATCTACGGACAAAGAAAGAATCACCTGGGTAAGATGCATGACAAATAGTTAGAATATCCCAAAGTGTAAAATACTATAAAAGGAAATCCCATGGAGAAGGACCATTTGTATTTTTATGCATTGGAAGTTGAGAGATCAGTGTTGTGTGAAAGAAGCCAATTCAAACATATTCATTTCCACCCTTCAGTTGAACAGGTAGGCCATTTTACCTACCGAAGACTATTTAAAATGGATAGTAGAGAGGGAGTATAAGATTGCTAAACTTGCACAGTGATCTAGGGACTAAACACAAGTCTCATCAAATATTAATAACAAATAACTCGTAAAAATGGTGTAATCGGGCTATAGAATGAGTAGCCGCTCTGTATATTCACACAAGAATGAGAAATTACATTACAATGTCATGTTGCAAGCATGAATGACTAGCAATTTGAATCCTCAAGGAGGTCATTCGAATTGAATGAGTGAGTCTAGCTTAACTGAATGTAAGCCACAGTCAACACTCAAGTTAACCACTGATCAAAAACCTAATTGACTCAACTGAGCCCTAACTGAAGTTGGAGTGCAATAAATGATTGAGTCTTAACTGAAAGAGATCAGACACATGTCACAACAAGCCAACCATCAAGTGGTAGCACTTCAATGACTACAATGAACCCCGATGAGGTTAACTGAAGTGTAACTGAACATCAAAAGTGGTTGGAGGCGCCCCTGTTGACTCCAGTTCATTAAATAATCATTAAATAATCAATTTAATGAGGAGAGGCACCTTCACTGCTCTATTTAACTGATTGTAACCATCAATTAGCAATAAAGTGCATTAACGACACTCAAATCACCCCCGGAGTGCTCTAGTTAGCCTCCCCGAATGTAGGAGAAGGCTAAGTTAGCCTCCTTGACTGAAGGTAGTCCTGGGTGTGGACTAGCTGATGTCATTTAATGCTCCACTGATGTTAATTAGGTCAATAATACTTAGGATAGTGGTTTAACTAGGCAAAATTGACCAAAATGAGTGTGTATGGTGGTAAATGTCTCCAACACCTTCCCTTAAGCTATACTCAGGAGGAGTAGAAAACATAAAATGCATAAAAATGCTAGGGCCTCGACAGCTAAGGCCATAGGTCACCCTGTACAATGTTGAAATTGAAACACTGCTAAAAAACAAACTAAGTGAGGAAAAGAGGGAAAACCCAGTGGGAAACCCCCCCCCCCCCCCAAGCTGAACACTGAAAGTAGTATGAATCACCCTGATGAACTCACCCCCAACAGTGAACGAAGGTAAGTGAACTTCTTTTCTGAAAATATCTTGGTGAAGATGTCTGTAATCTGCTCATCAGTTAGGCAATATTGCAGAATGATGGTCTTGTCATGCACTAGCTCCCTGATATAGTGCATGTGGATCTCTACATGCTTGGTCCTCTTCCTGGTAACTGGATCTGTGGATATCTTAATAACACTTCGATTGTCACAAAAGAGGACAGTGGACAAAGTACTACCAATATCAAACTCTGAAAGAATGCCTTGCAACCAAACTGCTTGGATGCAAGCATTCACTGCTCCTCAATACTCGGCCTCTGCTGAAGATAGTGATATGGAAGCCTGCTTTTTGCTATACCAAAAAATGGGGCCACCACCAAACATGAATACATATCCAAAAGTATACTTCCTATCAATAGAATCACCCACCCAATCAGAATCTATGTATCCAACTAGCTCTAGCTCGGAGTCTGCAGCATAGTGAATGTCGTAGGTCCTGGTTCCCTGAATATACTAGAGGATCCTCTTGGCTGCCTTCCAATGAATATCATGAGGCTGATGCATATATATTGATACAGCATTCACAGCATAACAGATATCAGGCCGAGAATGTGTCAAGTACAACAAGCTACCATTCAGCTGTTGATAGATAGTGCAATCCATGGGAGGTGTGCTTTTTCCTTCTTCAAGGCCGATCCCTGAAAGGAAAGGGAATAGTATAGGCCTACATTCAGCCATGTTAAACTTTACTAATAGGTATGAAATGTATTTGGACTGAGTGACCATTATCCCATCAGAATTTTTCTCAATTTTGAGCCCCAAAAATTGTTTTAGGAGCTCCAAATCACTCATTTTAAAGGCATTGTGGAGAGCAGTTTTGATGGCTAAAATGGAAGCAACTGTGCTACTTGTGATCAGTAAGTCATCAACATATAAAAAAATAATTATTAAATTACCATCAAACTTCTGTATATACATATTTGGATCTGATCTACACCTTTGGAAGTTTTGTGAGACAAGGAAGGCATCCATCTTGGAATACCACTCTCTTGGGGCCTGTTTTAACCCGTATAGTGACTTCTTTAGATTGCAAACCAATTATGGATGCTTAGATGCTGAAATTTCCAAAACAAGGCGGATGGAGTCCATTTTTGCAACCAGTGCAAAGGTCTCATGGTAGTCCACACCTTGGACCTGAGAGAATACTTTTGCCACCAGCCTTGCATTATATTTGCAGGTGCTTCCATCAGCAGAAACCTTGGTCCGAAACACCCACTTGCATTGAACCAATTTTCTTCCCGGAGGAAGAGAAACTAGCTCCCAAGTAGTGTTTTTCTGAAGAGAATTCATCTCTTCATCCATGGAAACTTGCCATCTCGGATCCTTCCAAGCATGGTAGTAGGATTTTGGGTCTAAAATAATCATCAAATATCAATTTTTGGACAGCAAATTATCAGGACAAGAGAGCGTAATACCTGCTCTTTGGAAATCAGACCGGGTTCTCTTTGGATCATCCGAATTTCCAATGTTATCTCCTGCAGAGGAGAGTGTTTGTTGGGCCCATGTGGGAAGATGATTTTGTACTTTAGGTTATGATTCAGAATATGATGATTTATGCACATTGATATCAGAAATCATAGGATCCAAATCAGGGTGATCACCCCCAATTTCATCATCCAAATATTCAGTAGAATAGGAAGGAAATTCAGCAGTTTTCTCCTTCACCAGTTCCACCTCCTGAAGAGGCTCATCGAACTTGACACTTCTCTCGATGATGATATGTTTTTTTTTGATATCCAGCAGCTTGAAACCTTTTGATTCATAGGGATACCCAATAAATAGACATTCTATGCTTTGCGATTGCAAAGCCCTTCTTTTATCAAGTGGAATCCGGGCCCATGCAGTGGACCCAAACACCCGTAGGTTCGACATATCTGACTTGTGTCTGAAGTATTCTTCGAAAGGGGTTTTCCCTTTCATAGATGAATGTGGCACCCTGTTCTAAATGTATTCTGCAGCATGCATGGATTCAGCCCACAAATTTTCAGCCAACCTCTTTGATTCCAACATACAGGTGGTCATCTCCTTGAGAGACCGATTCTTCCTTTCCGCTACTCTGTTTTGCTGGGGAGTGTAGGTAATTGAATGTTGGACCTGAATACCACTTTGGGAGCATATGTGAAAAAAATCATTACTGACATACTCCCCACCATTATCAGATCTCAATATCTTGATCTTAAGCCTAGAGGCATTTTCGATCAAGGCCTTCAAGTCAGAAAATTTTTCACATACTTCAGACTTCTTTTTGAGAAAGAAGACCAATGTGTACCTTGAAAAATCATCAATAAAATTCAGAAGATAGCTTGATCCATTCATGGATGTGATAGGCATCGGACCGCTGATATCAAAGTGTATCAGCCCCAATATGCATGTAGCTCGGTTTGCCTTCCCCTGATCGAACTTGTGCTCAGGGTGTTTTCCAATCAAACAACCCTTGCATTTTCTGGTGGTTGCCTTGATGACCAGGAGGCATTCAACCATGGATTTTTTCTGTAATTGCTGTAAATATTTGAAATTTAAATGGCCAAACCTTTCATGCCACGGCCTACTAACCTCATTTCCACGAGTTAGCAAAGCGGTGGGCTTGCATCCAGAACAAAGTGGGAGAACTCATAGGATTTTGTATGATGGTTTGCAAGGCCTTTAGCAATGAGTTTCCCGGATGCAATTTTCGTTATCTCAACATAATTTGGGCTGAAAGAAACTCTCTTAGGCACTCCTGTATGTGTCATCTAATAGACACCAAGGAGATTTGATGCCAGATACGGTACATATAAAACATTTGAAAAACAACCATTCTCAAGATCAACCGTACCTTGTCCTTATGAAATGATGGTGGAGACATCTCCCGTGTGGATGGGTATGGATTTGCTAGTCTCCAAGGATGAAAAAGAGTCTCTTTCAGCCATCATGTGGTTCAAAGCTCCATAATCAATCAAGAGTGCTTTGGGCTTCGAAGTGCTTGCCATGAGGGCATGACCTTTTTCATGCTGTGGTTCCTGATCTTGCTGATCTCTCCTCCGAAAGATTTCTGAAAGATTGATGTTATTTCTCTCAAGGAGAGAGGTAGCTTCATCAAGATTCTTCTTCATGTAGGCATGTTCAGGGTGGAAGCCCTTCCCACAGTATGAACACTTGACTTTTTCCTTTCCATGGTGCCCTTTTCCTTTGTTCTTCCTTAAGCCGAAAGACTCATCATGCTATTGGTTTTCAATTCTAAGCTTAGGAGCTTCAAATTTAGTTTTTGTGTTCTTCTACTGCTTTTCTTTACCCTTAAGATCTTTGGGCCCCAAGACATGAAGGGCTTGATCACGGGAGGATCTGATGATCCCCATCTAGACAAGCTTATCATGTTCACTTGTTAGGGACTCAATGAAGGCATTGAGTGTAGGCATCTTCCATCCAGGGGTTCTGAGCTTCCCCGCACGAAATGTAGAGACAAAAAATGAATAATCAGCTCCAATTTTGGAGAGTATGGTGAGGATGAGCTGATCATCCTCCTTGTCCACTTTGCATTGCTTCACGAGTAAGACAGTGTGCTTGAACTTTGTGAAAAAGTCATTCAATGTCTCAAAATTGGAAGGCTGGAGAAATATCAATTCATTTTCGAGCTGTTAAACTCTCAAATCATCTTGCTTTCCATATAGGGTTTCCAATTTGTCCCAAATTTCCTTTGGAGTCTTCAATCCTGAAAGATGGAAAAGAACATCCCGGGAAATAGAGAGGAACAAGAATCTGAATGCTTCATCCTTCTTGTTCAAAAATCTTGATTTTTCTATAGCAGAACCAGGCTCAGGTTCAGTGTCCATGGTGACTCTATAAAGTCCTCTCAAGCGTAGCTGAATCTCCATGTCACCTTTCTGTGAGTGGAAATTGAATGGAGTCAAAAGATCTACCGAGGAGGCCATCTGGATCTGCTGGAGCGAATGCTTCACCTATAGAAAACCTAAAAATCACAATAGAAAGGGAAATGTAAGGTCAGACAACCTGCACATTTTAGGCTTTCATCACACCCATCATAGTCAATCAAGCAAGCTTGATCAATAAGTTCTTTACTTGGGGTATTAAGTGGTAAGCCTTGGCTTTTGGTGCAGTGCTGGATTTTTCAGCTATTGCTCAATTTTCATGCAAGATCTATCAAAAAAATTGTTTTTGATAGATCTGAGCTTCGTCCCTCCATGAGCTCTGATACCATATTAAACTTGCAGAGTGATCTAGGGACTAAACACAAGTCTCATTAAATTTTAATAACAAATAACTCATGAAAATGGTGTAATCGTGCTACGGAATGAGTAGACGCTCTGTATATTCACACAAGAATGAGAAATTACATTACAATGTCATGTAGCAATCATGAATGACTAGCAATTCAAATCCTTAAGGAGGTCATTCGAATTGAATGAGTGAGTCTAGCTTAATTGAATGTAAGCCATAGTCAACACTCAAGTTAACCACTGATCAAAACCCTATTTGACTCAACTGATCCCTAACTAAAGTCAGAGTGCAATAAATGACTGAGTCTTAACTGAAAGAGATTAGACACATGTCACAGTAAGCCAACAATCAAGTGGTAGCACTTGAATGACTCCAATGAACCCCGATGAGGTTAACTGAAGTGTAACTGAACATCAGAAGTGGTTGGAGGCACCCCTGTTGACTATAGTTCATTAAATAATCATTAAATAATCAATTTAATGAGGAGAGGTTCCTTCACTAATCTATTTAACTGATTATAACCATCAGTTGGAAATAAAGTGCATTAATGACACTCAGATCACCCCCAGAGTTCTCCAATTAGCCTCCCCGAATGTAGGAGAAGGCTAAGTTAGCCTCCTTGACTGAAGGTAGGCATGGGTGTGATCTAGCTAATGTCATTTAATGCTCCATTAATGTTAATTAGGTCAATAATACTTAGGATAGTGGTTTAACTAGGCCAAATTGACCAAAATGAGTGTGTATGGTGGTAAATGTCTCCGACGAAGCTCAGGTCCTGGAATATAAAAAATTTGAGGAGGTTTTTCAAGATAAAGACAGTGAAGTATTTACTACCCTACTATCATTTGGTTCAATTAATCAGTTAAAGTCTAAATTAAAAAATACTTAAACACCAGGGTACAAACGGACATGGTGTTTATGCATCATATTTAGAGTTTTTATGTCCAAATCAAACCCTAAGTTTCCCTAACTTGATTGACAGGTGTTCTTCTGATTATTCCTCTTCTGAGAGGGTAATTATGGATGCGACCAAGAGTAAAATTTAGTGTCGTTTCAGCTCGTTAGTTGTCCGCGATTCCTTTGAAGTTCCTTCTACATTTACTCAAGTTTGTGAATATTTCAATGAAGAAAACTTGTTCTAGTAATTCGATGAAGAAACCATTGAGCAGAAGCATTCCTTTCTCACTACCTGTTTTAAACCATATGTCTCCTTAAAAAAACAACTTTTTCCAGTAGACACAAGTATGTTTAATGATGAAACCCAACTGGTTATTTCTCTGATGAATCAGTTCTTAGGTCTAGATATTGATAGATATGCCAATCAATTGTTATTGAGTCTCCTTTTTAAAATTAGTACTATTCCAGTTGAGCCTCAATTATCCCAGACAATTTGATTTAAATACGATGAATTCCTAATTGAGAGTATTCACTCACAGCTAGTGAATTTCCATAATACAAGACATTTCAGATTTCAATCACACTTAGTAAGAACATTTTTATTCTTTAATGAAGAGAATTTGCAGTTTCCAAAAATGGTTTTTACTGATGAAATCAACATAAAATTGTTCAAATATATGAACTTTTTAATGGCTGAAGCGTACAAAGTCTTTTTCCAGCACAAGTTACCGAGGGTGTTTCCTGTTATGAAATAATTTCTATAGTTTTCATCAAAAAAGAGAATTAGAGAATGGTTTTTGTTAGAAGAAGGTACTGTCATTAGGGTATATGTATTCACCCATCAACCATATATCCTACCTGCATTTCTTACCCCCAATATTTTTGCACTAGAACTGATCAAACAAAAACTCATTGTTGAGAATGAGCATTTCATTAATTTCAAGAAAGTCTTAGAGATCAATTTTCCCTGGGTGGTTGGCCCTTCTCTTATTAAAAGAAAAGTTGCATTTCCTATAGTGGAGATTTTTTTTAAATATATGGGGTTTCAAACATCTACAACCATTAACTATAACCCTCATCACATTATTTCCATAAGGAAGCAGGTTAATTAGAACAAGCCATTTGAACACCAAGAGGTTGAAGGCTTGACTAAGAGTGAAAATTGGTCAAACTATCCTCTGTCAACACATAATGAAGAAGACATGCAACAAATATATACATATCCAATGAAATATGATAATGTTACACAACCAAATCCATTGGCTAATCTCCCAACACCACAGGCCATTATTCCTACTGCTAGTCATTCTGAAATGACTAATAAAAGAACCAGTTTTGATGCTATGGAGATAGAGAATGAAAACAATTCTGTGGCATACAAGAAACAAAAGGTTGAAAGGAAAGGTGAGTTTGTAATTGTGACATAGACTAAAGGGAAGAAAAAACAAATAAAAGTAAAGGTCCCATCTTTTGAGATAAAGGAGTATGCTTTCTCGAAGACTCCTGAAGAATCTACAACTCAATTCAAGACCAGAGCATAGTTGTTTGATAAATATAGGGATGATAAAGAAGTATCAACAAATGAATCCTTAAATTTATATGCTGATGCGAGGAAAATTTCAAGTAAGGATGTATATTTGGTCACTGTTAGGGATCATACTCAGAATACTCTAAACCTAACAGTAGGCACCAAGAACAAAGTAGTAGAAATGAGGATGAATCTGGAAAACATCCTTGTTCCAGATATGATACATTTTTCACAAGCAAACTGGAGAGGTCATATACAGTGACCTGCTCAAGGAAACTTTGAAAGTATCCATATTACATTCAACTAAAAGAAAAAATGAAAATCAATTAAGATAGGAGAGAGTAGAGAATAAATCACGCCAACAACAAATAAAAAATTTCCAAGGATATCTATTGGCTACTAATAATGAAGCAAACAAGGAAGAATAAACTCATAATTTGCTTAATGAAAAATAGAATACTATTCAATTTATGAAAAATAAGATGAAGATTTTGTTGAGGCCTGTGAATTCGCAGGCGGCAACAGTAAGGGATTCTCCCCAATCAACGTTCCCAACTAGCCCGCTGACTGTTTGGTATAGGGAATCCGTCCGGTTTGCGGTCCGGCTACCGTAGGTCAAAGTAACAAACACAGGCTTTACCGGTTGCGGCCCGGCCCACCGAGTTTTTGTATTTTGACTTAAATAAATGATATGCACGTGCCTAAATAAATGCAGGGTGATCCAGATGCAAGGAGCGGTCACAAAGTGATGCGCAGGTTCTTACCTCTCGTCTTAAGCTCACAAACAACTAAACCAGATACAAACAGAAATAAACTAACTACCTAAACTATCCCTAGGGAGTGAGGTTATCATCTTAACTGAGCAATACAATATCACATACGGTGAGAAAAATCACAGATAGTTGATACTCTTCTCACGGTACATAAGAAAAAATTACAAATATTCAAATAACCAGATAGCCGATCATTCTATAACAACAGTTATTGCTCTTAGTGACAATGCATCCCAAAAAATACTGAAGAATAGTTAACAAAAACTTAGGCTCAAAACGTCAAATATCCTTACAGCACATGAAATACAGCTGAAAACGAAATAGTTCCTCTTCAACATTATTCATTGAATTGCATTGGTACATTTCACTTCTTTACTCTTTCCAACAGGCAAAATTGCAGTCCACTTTGCAAAACGAAGTAATTCCACTTACAAGTCAACCATTACAAAATTTTCTAAGGGAAAAAGCCCTTTTCCAGTCTTCATTCCCCCTATTTAAACTACAACTGATGTCCTCTCGGTTCCCTCAGCGCGTGACCCTTCAGCGCCCTTGACGATTCAGTTTCTCTTCTGGTCGTTGCGTTTTCTTCAATCATTTCAATAGGCGTTTTACCCTCTGACAGTAACTGCTGAAAACGCCTCATCGGCGCCTCTGTCATCCGCTTGGGTTGTCCTTTTCCTCGCCATAGGCCGCTCTAGCGATCCATGTGATTCTCCCTGCATACAATTTAAACGCATTATCCACTAACTTGAGACATTGGACATCGCAATTTTTTAACTATGGTGAAAAATCCACAAAAGCTGGCCTGGTTCATTCGGGCAAAAAGTTCACGGTAAAATGAATCGGTGGTCGGGCAGTACTTGGATCGGATGAGACAAAGTTTCTGCACCGGATGGGAGAAGGCTCCAGGAGCCGCAATGGCGGAGGATCACCAGAAGAGGGGGAGTGAGAACGTAGGTGCCATAGGAAATCGGGCGGCAAAGGGAAGTGGGTCGGAAGCTGAACAACTCTGCCACCCGCAACAGCGGACGGAATGCAGGTCAGAGGCAGACGACAGGAGCGGTAGGTCGGACGTCGGACGACAAACGAATCGGAGGCCAACTTCCCCCTTCCGGCCGCAACGGCGGGTGAGATAGAACTCTGGAGCAAGCGATTCACACCCACGAATCGGGCGTCGGGTGACACTTCACTCGGGCGGAGACTTTGGTCTAGGAGCCGCAACGGCGGGTGAGATAGGACTCCACTTCTTCCAAAAGAGGTCCGATCCAAAGGGAAAACTAACAGCGCTAAGGCCCGATTGCGGCCGAAAAAGCAAAATCTTGCTAAGGCAAACTTTTACACTCTATGGGCATTAAAAATAACCAGACCACACGACTCATATCGAATTGAATGAAGCAAGCAATCAAAAGGACGTTCAACTTCAAATGCAAAGATAATCTCAGAGACGCCAAGCTTTCAACAGTCGATTCAGGCAAATAAAGATAAGGAGGGGTCCCAGATTTTAAATGAAAAACTAAAATCCTGGAAAAGGTTGCGGCAGCAACAACTGGCGATTTCCTGGTGAACCTAGATCTCTGGGTGGTTTCTTCCTTGAAAAGCAGACTGTCCTACAACAAATGAATCCAATGAATTCTTCCAACTATACAGATCTCTCAATAACAGAAGTGTGTACCTTGATCATTGATATCAGTCCAATTGGGCGGTGAAAGTCAAGCTTCTAGAGTCCGGATAACTCTGCTGAGGCCAAAATATGAGTTCATTATTAATTTTTTTTCAGGTAGCTGGTAACATTGGACACCACAGGATTGTAGCAGGTGATGAACAGGAACGTTCATTTGTTCCTCATTCCCATGCCGCCTTAGCAACTTTTGTGCTTTTCGGATTTTATCCTCTTTTAATGAGAGTCTTCATGCATGCCTTTCTTACTGAATTTTCATTCAGGATCCTCTATCCCATAGTGCCCTTTTGTGTGAGTGATGTGCTTAAGGTTTTAGCTCACGGACAGAGAGGATCATTGGCAAATTAGTACTTTATGATCTAGATTTAGCTTTCGAGCATGATGCTTTTATAGGAATTCTGACTCTTATCTGCCTTTTGGCATTTATTTCCCGGCATGGGATCATTTAGATTTAACACCCTGTTCATCTTGCTCTTCTCCGTGGGTCCCCTGTCATTGCCCCCTGAGATTACAAGTGTAAAGTGCGCGGAGCCTCAGCATAGTATTCTAGACTTTCGAACCTGATTGGACCTCAATGCACACAAATATTTCG